>APFE030173911.1:171417-186995 GCA_000404065.3 Pinus taeda | reverse complement strand
AAATATATATTATAAGAAGAGTTTCAGCTAAAATCACAGACTTTTGTGAACTTGTTTTGAGGATGAACCATACTAGCTGGTTCAAAACACTTAGACAAAAGTCTAGCCAAAACTCTTTTCATTGATGTGACGATCTATCACCAGTCACCTATCCAGATCGTTGTTCAAGATCTATTGACCGAGCACCTCCATCCTAGCTTCAGTTTCTACTCACTTCAAGACAACTAGGTAATCCCAATCTCTCTTGTACACTTATTAATTCATTCAGGGGATTAGAAAGATGAAGAAAGTGACTCCCCAGGCCCCAAAGGCCCAAGAGGCCAAAACCTCTGCTAGCGTGGAACCTCTCATGGACAGAGGCACAAATCACTGACCCAACTTATGCCTATCACCTAGATGACCTCCACTTTGAGCTATATGGAAACCCTATCAGGGGGGAGGACCCATTCTGGGTAGTGGACTCTGGTCGATATTATCAAATCACACCTACTATGCACCATTTCCCAGAGTTTGTTTCTTGGTTTGCCGCAACTTACATCGACAAAACGAACTAATTTGTCTCTTCCTCTCAGGTAAAAATCCTTGAAGTAACCATAGAGTTAATCCAAAGAGCTCCAGTTTACCCTGGTTCTTAAGAACCCTAGTGATGCCAGGGTTACCCCCGCTTATACCCAGTATTAATGTAAAATGCATCCACACATTGTCCCAGGTATTTAACTCTCAAAGGACTCAAATATTCAACCATAAATGGTTAAGGCCCTCTTTTAGTCTTATGCGGAATGATTCATAGACTTAACAAAGTATGAACATTAACCCACCTTTTCCTTTCTATCAGAAATTAATCACCCTGCTTAAACCTTCATTAATCTTTATTTTCGACATTTCATTCAAATCCTTCTTAACAGGTCTTTAAAACCCTTCGTAACCTTAATTAACCCTTATACCACACATATGCAACCTTTCCCCTATCTTAATGTTGGTTAAATATGTTTTAACATAATAAACCTTTCATTGTTGGACTTATATATAAAATCCCATATACCTATGCCTAATCCTTTATAAACTAATTACAAAGGAAATATATATGCAACCATACCTTTTCCACCTCTGTACAGACTTGGCACATTTCTCGAGGTTTACCTTTATCGCAATCGAGTATCGGCTCTTCCACGGTCACTTTACATATGTTCCTCATCACCCCTTCCGACTCTGATATTCGACTATCGGAACATTTAAATCACATCTTTGCATTGAAACCCTTGCATAACACTTTATAGAAATACAAAGGAAATACATTACAACTCCGCTTCGAACCATATAAGGCCAAACTTCAAAGTTTATAAGCCTGCGTCTATATTTATCATCGGGTCAACCCTTCCATATCAAAACTTCCACTGCATTGCTCCTCCTTTGATCTTCGATCACGGAAGCCTCTGATCAAATCTTGACCATCTACTGTATCCTTTGATCCAATGGTTGACATTACTTTCAACCGTATAAACTTGCGTGCCTATTCTCCACCGTCGATCTGCACCCAACAAATCTGACGGCTATCGTTGATATCGGGTAGATAACAAGCATGAGGACGAACCGCCTGATAAAGTGGTTTCCTCTCTCCTCTCCCTGCCACGTGTCATTTGATGAGTGGAATCAACGCTCATCCTTCAATACCACTTACGGTTTGGAGGCCGCCCGAAATCCACTTTCACTGTTACAAAACTGTCGATGCGATATTCCTTTGTCTCCTCTGCGATTAGCTCCTAGCCGTTGATATTCAGTATCCAATGGTCGTTGTTCATCGTTTCTTCACTTCTCATTTCTACGTTTACTTATGTTTTTATGCTATTTCTTTAATTTTCCTTTGTGGTTCGGGTTTCTTCAAAGGTTCTAGGTCTTCTGCTATTTCACTGTGCACTCTTCCTAAGCTTGTCTTCTGCGAATTCTTAGATCGCCTTCTCTTCAAAGATTCACTCTGATCATCCAAGTGGATTCAATGATCCCTTACAATTCCTCCAAATCGTTCTTCTCCTCTGCATACCTCTTCAGAACTTTGCCTGTAACCTCTGTTACAAAACCTACAAATTCAAGCATAATAAATCATTACACACTTATTTCACACATTTACATAGTACCAAAATCAACCTCTATTTATAAATATGAACCAATGTTTACATTCGAGACTCTTTGTCTCTCATAGGCCCATTCTTCAATATTGTGGCCTCCTTTTGAGCTCTACCCATAGGCTTACATTTATACCAGAAATGTTCACTCAACTAATCCTGGTTCGACTCCTAAATCTATTGAGCTGACTCCTAAATCCTCTATCCTCTATGTCCACTTGTAATATCCATTTAATTCCTAAGATCTCTCCTTAGTTCCTCGAATCATGGAACTGCTTAAAGATTCCTAATTGACTTTAGACTCTTTGGTCATTATTTCCCACTCATGTTCTTATTTATCCGACAACATTTACAAAGATCTCACATTATCTAATTAAATCACTTAAAAGACTAAATATTACATTAACTTGAAACTTAGGAAAGTAACTTCCCTAAAACACATTAACCCCCTATGTCTACTTAATTACAATGATTTTCTCTTAGGTTGAATGCTCCTGCATCAGACTCCTAAAGTAGAAAATATTCATGATCTTCTGATCATGTCTCTTTTAATCTTTGCCTTCCTAGATCCCATACTTTGTTTTGAAACTGTCCAAATGCTTTATACCTTTGTTGTTGTTGTATGTCTATTGTCTTCTATTCCATCTTCTTTTCTTTGTCAATTAGGTTGAAGTTTTGGTTCATCATCCTTCCTACTACTATCATTTCCCTCCATTTGGACTGCTTCATCATCAACTGCCACATTTCTTCAACCTCTTTTTCTAGTTCATCCTTAGACTGGTCCATTTTCTGCCACTTACATCTTCCTATTTCTCCTTGCTTCAGGTTGTTGCTGTTGTCCACTAATTCTTCAAATTGTTGCTGGTTACTTTCACTTACTGCCTCCCTTTCATCCTTTGCCCTCTTTCATGATTATTTATGTCTGCACTGAATCATGATTTTTCAGCATTCTCTCCAGGAATTGAGCATCTCTATTCCATGGATTAAATTATTCCATAGAGTATTCTTCTTCCATTTTTATTTGGCTGCTCATCTGTGCCAAATCTCCTCCAGCATTTTCAACCTAACCTGCACTCACAAAGCACTTGTTAAAATAAAAAAACATAAGATTTTTGTGCCTTATCTTCCTTTGGCAACAATTCAGTTTGTTACTCTATTTCTTTCTCCTTTGTCAGCACATCAGTATGTTGTGTTGAATTCTTAAAAGAACTCATGAGTCTGTCAACTAGTCTCTCTTCCTCATCATCTGCTCTAATGATGTCCTCCTGCTCTTTTCCACTGTAGTGAACTCCTTCCTTTGTGGTGTCAATATGCTGAACTTTCACATCCATCACCTTTTTCTTATGTTTGTCATTTATGACAATTTTCTTGTCTTTCTTTTTCAGCAATCTCTCTTAAACATCCATTCTCTATTTTTCCAACTCCCTTCTTTGAAAATCTAATATTCTATATAACTCAATAATTTCAATTGGAGTCGATTTTGGAAATTTTACACAATTCTCCATACCTTCCTTTGTTACTAATAAATCATCAGATGTCATTTTCTTCTTTGCTAAGTATTTTGCATAGACTTCTTCCTTCTTAACATCTTTCAGTATATGTCCTTCCTTTTTACTGACTATATCAACAGCTTCCACGGCTTTTTCCACTGTGCTTATCATCATGGTGAATTGATGATCCTTTACTATGTTTTCATCGAACATAGTCTCTTTTTCTTCAGTAAATTTTGCCTTGTTGTCCCTCTGTAACTTTTCTTCCAGAGTTATCCTTGTCTCACCATCTGCATTAACATTCTCCTGTATTTGGTTTTCATCAATAATATTAATCAAAATCATTTCATTACCTTTTTGAAATAGTATTCCTTCATTCTTCATCAGAATAATATCCTGATTCTTCATCTCTATGACAACTTCTTTAGACTCATCCATAGACTTTTTCTTCTGCATGTAGTCAAATTCTTCTTCTTCTTAGAAGTCTTCTTTGTCACCTTTTCCTCTTATATCTTCATCTACTCTGAAGATATCTTCAAAAGGTTGCTTTTCTCCAGTAATTCCTACCATCATACACAAACTATCAGTTTTAGAAACATAAGACCTTGTGGTCTCACTTGATGCTTCAACCATCATATCTCCTTTCTGTTCCAAGTTCCCTTTATGACTCAGAAATTCTTCCATGGTCTCTTATTCAATCTCCTCAAGCCCTTCACTTGGTTGCTTGAGATCTTTCCCCAACTATATATGAGACCTATCTATCTCATCTTCTTCCATAACATAATTTAGATTTTGCTTGTCTTCTTTTTTCTTTATGAAAATATCAACAAATTGTCTTTCTTTACATGCTTCACCTGCAAACATATACCAATTGTCAGATTTAAAACCATGTGACTCTTTGACCTCACATGAAATTTGAGTCTTCAAGTCTTCATCTTCACTTTCTCCTAGAATTTCTCCCTGTTCTGGTTTGCAAATGGACTCTTCCATTTCTATCTCAACTTCCTTGAGTTTTTCCATCAGCCACCTTACTTGTATCTGTTGTAGCTTTCTCTGCAACTTATGCCACTTCACTGTCATCTTCCTCAAAACCCAACCTACTCTTTGGCTTTCCTCAAGTATTCTCCTTAATGGATCGAGTTTTTCTTTTAGCTCTGCACTATCTTTGTGAATTTTTGCTTGACTCATCCTCTTTCCATTTTCCTTGGCATCCTCTTTCTTCATATTTCTTCTACTGTGGCTTCTCTCTAAACCTCTGCTATGACTATCAGTAGTCATCTTCTTCTCCTCTTTCTTCATGAACTCCTTACTCATCTGCAAAAAACCTCTACAACAATTAGTCCTCCTCGCTGCAATCTTACCTCATTAAGTTCTCCTCACTCAGTCTTTTGGTAAGCACGGGTCCTCTATCTAGAACCTCCTCTTTAGCAACACCTTTGCTCCTCCTAGGCTTTTGCAATCTCTTGTTGTCTCTTGAGAACACTTCATCTGTCCTCTTTGTCCAATCTCTTGTTGGAATTTTTCAGGTTCACTGCCACTTTTTCTTCATAGAGTTTTCTTTACTTTATCTTCAAGAACACATCTGGTTCTCCTCTCACAGCTTCTCTTACTATCCTTTGCTGAGATGTTTCATATGCAACCCCAATCTTAAATTTCAATTTGAAACAAAACACACTATCTTACCTCCAATATCTATGCATGATCTTGTTCTCCCATTCTTCTACACATTGAATGGATTGTCCTTCTGTTTGGTTTCCAAGTCCTCCTTCCTCTAGAACTTGTATAAAGCAGTCTTACTCTTACTTTTCTTCAAGGAATCCTGTATTCCTGTCTACTCCAAGCCTCTGTTAGAATTTCTACAATCTCCCAAGAACTCCAAAAGTTCCCCTACAATCTTCTATTATAGCCTCTATCATTCATCAATTTACTTATGCACATTACCTTATTCTGTGTGCACACTCCTTTTCATAGGAAATCTTTCCCCACTCTTATTACAAACTTGGCTCTGATACCACTTGATGCTAGGGTTACCCCTGCTTATACCAAGAGTATGCATGTAAAATGAATCCACACATTGTCTCATGTATTTAACTCTCAAATGACTCAAATCTTCAACCATAAATGGTTAAGGCCCTATTTTAGTCTTATGTGGAACGATTCATAGACTTAACCAAGTCTAAACATTAACCCACCTTTTCCTTTCTATTAGAAATTAATCACCTCGTTTAAACCCTCATTAACCTTTATTTCCGACCTTTCATTCAAATCCTTCTTATCGGGACTTTAGAACCCTTCGTAACCTTCATTAACACTTATACCAAACATATGCAACCTTTTCCCTCTCTTAACATTGGTTAAATATGTTTTAACGTAATAAACCTTCCATCGTTGGACTTATATATAAAATCCCATATACCCGCGCCTAATCCTTTATAAACTAATTACAAAGGAAATATATATGCAACCATACATTTTCCACCTTGGTACGGACTTGGCGCATTTCTCGAGGTTTACCTTTATCACAATTGGGTATCGGCTCTTCAGCGGTCACATTACATCTGTGCCTCATCACCCCTTCCGACTCTGGTATTCGACTATCGGAATGTTTAAATTACATATTTGCATTAAAACCATTTCACAACACTTTATAGAAATACAAAGGAAATACATTACAACTCTGCTTCGAACCATATAAGGCCGAACTTCAAAGTTTATAAGCCTACGTCTATAATTATTGTCGGTTTTGCCCTTCCATATTAAAACCTCTACTGCACTGCTCCTCCTCTGATCTCCGATCACCGAAGCCTCCGATCAAATCTTGACCATTCATTGTATCCTCCGATCCAACGGTTGACATTACTCTCGACTATTTAAACTTGTGCGCCTATTCTCCACCTTCGATCTGCACCCAACAAATCTAACAGTTGTCATTGATATCGGGTAGATAACAAGCGCAAGGACTAACCACCTGATAACATGGTTTCCTCTCTCCTCTCACTGCCATGCATCGTTTGATGAGTGGAATCGACGCTCATCCTTCAATACCGCTTACAGTTTTGACGCCGCCCGAAATCCACTTTCACTGTTACAAAACCGTTGATGTAATATTCCTTCATCTCCTCTATGATTGTCTCCTGGTCACTGATCTTCAAGATCCAACAATTGTTGTTCATCATTTTTTCACATATCGTTTCTCTGTTTACTTATGTTTTTATGCTATTTCTTTAATTTCCCTTTGTGGTTCGGGTTTCTTCAAAGGTTCTGGGTCTTCTGCTATTTCACTACGCACTCTTCCTAAGCTTGTCTTTTGCAAATTCTTACATCGCCTTATCTTCAGAGCTTCACTCTGATCATCCAAGTGGATTCAATGATCCCCTACGATTCCTTCATATCATTCTTCTCCTCTGCATATCTCTTCAGAACTCTGCATGTAACCTCTATTACAGAACCTACGAATTCAAGCATAATTAATCATTACACACTTATTTCACACATTTACACAATACCAAAATGAACCTCTATATATAAATATGATCAATTGTTTACATTCAAGACTCTCAATCTCTCGTAGGCCTGTTATTGAATATCATGGCCTCCTCTTGAGCTCTCCCAATAGGCTTACATTTATACTAGAAAGGTTCATTGAACTAATCATGGTTCGAATCCTAAATCTTCTGAACTGACTCCTAAATCCTCTATCCTCTACGTCCACTTCTTATCTCCATTTAATTCCTAAGAGCTCTCCTTAGTTTCTCGAATCATAGAACTGCTTAAAGAGTCCTAATTGACTTTAGACTCTTTGGTCATTATTGCCCACTCATGTTCTCATTTATTTGGGAGCATTTACAAACATCTCACATTATCTAAATAAATCACTTAAAAGACTAAATATTACATTAACTTGAGACTTAGGAAACTAGCTTCCCTAAAACACATTACCGGCCTCTGTCTACTTTATTACAATGATTTTCTCTTGAGTTGAATTCTCCTGCATCACCTAGTAGTTTAGTGGTATCACCCTAATGTATCATTTCTCAACCCTCCCAACTGATGAAATATAGTCTTTCCTACAGATGATCTTGGCCACTAGCCTACAAGCACTTCCTGGAGCTCAAAACTTCCCTATCACCACCTTTTCTTAACCTATTCAACCCATCCTATCTCTAATTTCCCATCTGTTAAGCGATGATGATTCCAACATAGCCAACAAAGCCACCTTCTGGTTTTTAAGGCAAATGATCCAGTCTGGCCACCTATTTGACATTCCAGCCTACCTACCTAAGGCCATAAGGTTTCAGCTACACCATTTTTCTGCTACCACTTAGTTCAAGTACTATCCTCTACTATTTTACAAGTTTATCTATAATCATGTTGATGCGTTTGAGTGCATGGGCCTCAAATTTGTGGATGGAAACAAGGAGAGGAAGTTTGTTTTTGGCTCGAACATTTTTGTTGGAAAGAGGCCAGACGTTGATAGCTACTCCCAATTCATATCCACATATATTTCCATCTCATACAAGGTTATTCATGGTTTTCCTCCCCCTGGAGTCCTCCTCCGACAAAGAGAGCTTCTCCATCTCACCAAATATAACAAGATAGGGGGATGGTACCTTTTTGAGGATCATACTAAGATGAAGGTTTATGGTTTTGAACTTTGACCCTACCATCTACTAGCATTAATTATTATGAGGATATTTTCTTTAGAATGTATCAGGAAGAGTGTCAACTTGAACCAGCACCACTTTGACCCTGCAAAGAAGTGACATATGTTCAAATTGGGAAAGCTCGCGGAGCCTTTTTTTGTCAACTATAGGGAGGCCTTCAAGGAAGCTAAATCATTATTAAATAAAATGAATTTTAAGCTGGGAAATTTCTAGCACTATGACCCTCATGGTGTCATTTCTCAAAGGAGGGAGAAGATCAAAGCTTCAACCTATGAACATGATTATAGGCCTAAAATTGAATCAAAATCTAACCTTGATTCATTGTCTATGGATATAGAAATGGAGACCGAGACTTCAGTGGTAGAGGGAAAAGCCCAAAAGAGGATCATCGACGACGCTGGAGATATAGAGATGGACGATGTACATGAAACAAATAAAGCAAAGTCCTAAGATATAGAAGAAGAGGAACATGAGACTAGGCTAGTGGAGATAAGGCCAAGTCAACTAGGTTTCCAAGTGACATTGGAGAAATTATTGCAAGCTACTACCTCATCCTCTTTTGAGGTAGTTGTTCTAGGTGCATAAGGCATTGTAACTTCTACTAGATTAAGTTGGACTACTAGAAAGGCCATTAAAGAAATAAATAAGAAGGCGAGAGAGGAGATGCAACAACAAATGGCATCTCACTCAGTTCCATACCACATGAAACTGTTGGCTTATATGGATTTAGAAAGAAATTAAATGAAATTTTCACTTTAACATCCATTGGCATAGTCCCTGCCATCAGGTTCCTAGTTTAAAGCTTTGGATGTTTTATTGGACCTAACATTTCTTCCCCTACCATAGAAGATAGACTTCCATAGGCAGGTTGGAGAGATATTGTAAAACGAGCTCAACATAAATTCCATGACCATCAACAAGGATGAAAAATTGTTGGAGAAGGCCACAAGCAAGTTGAAGCAAGAGAGAGCCAACTCAAGGACTCTCCACATGCTAAATGAGAGCTTCAAGGAGCTAGACATGATGTTAGGAGTGAATCCAGAAGATAAGTTTTCTTTTGAAGCTCTCCTCCAAAGCTCCCAAATAGAAATCCAAGAGTTGAGGTATAAGACGAAGATTCCACGTAGTGCGCATGTCCAATCCAATGAGCTTGCATGGGTAGAATAAGAGAAGGAGATATTGGCCAAAGAGATCATAGATAGGAGTAATGAAATAGTGGCCCTAAAGCAGTAGTAAGAATAGCTACAAAATATTATAGATTCACATATATGTGTAGTGAGAGTGCTTAAAGACCCTCAAAACCCAACCGAAAAACTCACTAAGACCCTCACTAAGATCCATCTTTGATAGGGGGAGCTTAAATGGGTGTACAATTATCTACATGCTTCCCAAAAAATATTGACACAGAAAGAGGAGTAACTAAATACTACCAGGACAAATGAAGAAATCATTGCCAAGAATCTACATGCAGAAAAACAAGAGATCACTTAGTTCAAGGGAAAGCTGAAAGGAAACATGTCCCTATTTCAATACAAAGAACTATTTTAGGATGATATCATTGAAGAGATCAAGAACGAGTAGGGGTACATAACCTTAATGGATGAGCATAGGATATTTATCCAGGATTATGAGGGATTTAACCTATCAGCCAAAGAAGAGGGAGAAAATAACTCCCAAATTTCCAAAAGATTCATTTAGTTTGTGAATGAGAGTCCACTCAGTGAGCTAAGGCCCATAGATGTGGTGGAAAAGGTAACTATTATAATGGAGGTCTCCAAGGTTGCATAGAAGGAGGAATTTATGGTAAAATCTAAGGAGTACCTAGAGGTTTTATCAAATAATGTGGATGCCTTCAACATCGAGTTAGACAGGATTATCAGAGTAGGTTTTCCTAGCTATTGGGACTTTGGGGGAGTGTTGTTCCAATAGTGACAATACAATCAATGAATTGTGGAGGAAAAAATAAAACTAGACTCTTCTCATGAGAAAACTGATACTATGAAGGGTAAGACCATATTTAACTATCTGAAGAAGGACTTTCAGCTGTTTGGAATGGTTAAAACCGTGTTTCATCCTAGACTGAAATATACAAGCCTACCCAACCTCAAGATTGCATATCAGCAGTTCTTCGAAGCTCGTCTACTAGAGCCAGTGTACTGGAAAATATGTGAACATTTCATCATCCCTCCTATGCTCCAAATCATCAAACGTTCCATGAAACCACCAGAAACTTCACATCGTAAACACTAGTACTACATATTGTGTTGATTGTGATACTTTTTTTTCCCTCTTTATGTAATATTTCGTTTGTAGCTAGTCAGTTAGCGTTTCAATTAGTATAATTGTGCCACAGATCACGCTAAAGTTTTTGTTATGATTGATCATTGTAACAAAATCAGGAAATAATATTTTGTAACGGGTTCTCCCTCCGAGGTCCTATAAAAACAGTTTTATGAGACTAAACAAAAGGTTCAAAATTTTGTGATTTCAAAAAGAGAAGTTATGTTTATTGTCAAATGCAATGTGTGTTATGTGGAAGATTAATACAATTTTTTGGCAATTTCGGCTCATTTGAATCTCTTGTTTGCAATCCTTCTATGTTTTTCTATATGTCTTCAATCGTCTTCTCAGATTACATGTAATAATAGTTGTTGGAAATGTTTCATGGATTTATGGATTCATATTAGTCTAATATGGATGAAAGGTGCCCATAATAATATGAGAAATAATCCTCAAAATTCACTCTATGTGACTTTCCATTCCATTTAATTCTCTATTCCAATTATTTCACTTTGAATTCGGATGCATAAGATTCTTACAAGTTTAAGCCTCGTGTATTGAATTCCCTTTGTAACAACCTTGGTGAAAATTCCATGTAAAAATATATAAAAACCACAGACGATGGGACATATATTCCAAGATAAATGGTGGAAGGACATCCAAATGGTTGTTCATTTGGTTTTTTATGGCTAAGGAAATTGGAAAAGGCTCTTCACTAAGAGTTGATCAATTCATTTTTGGGTCTCTCTCATTATTCTCTCTCTCTCTCTCTCATACTCTTGGATACTTAGATTTTCTTGGACCACTCTTCCAGGGTGTGGCATACTTGGTGTTTTGGAGCAAGAAGGAAAAGGAATAGTAGGAAAGCACAAGAGGGCATCGGGATAAGTAGATATAACATTTTTTCTTGCAGGTACCGAGTTGCATGTATGATTTCCTAGCCTTGTCATTTCCTGGATAATCATGGATGTTGTGGGTTTATTTCCTTGTTTTTTTTGTTGGTTCTCATGATTCCTTAGTTTCATTTGAGTTATTAGTTCCTCGAAGCCTTGGTTGGAAAAACTCTCTAGAAGCTTTGTAATGACTTGGGTTGAGTTACTAGTCCTAGAAGCCTTGTTGGTACAAATGCTCTGGAAGCCCTATAATAACTTCAGTTGAGTTACTAGTCCTAGAAGCCTTCATTGGACAAACACTCTAGAAGCCCGACAACAGTTGTGAATTGAGTTACTAGTCCTAGAAGCTTTGGTCGGAAAAATACTCTAGAGCTCGATGAAAGTTGTGGGGTCATTTACTAGTCCTGGGAGCCGGGTTGGAACAAAGGCTTTAGAGTGCTAAAAGGCTGGGATAGAGACTGATATGATGATGGTTTTGTGATGTCCAATCGTGAGGTGGAATCACTGTTTGATGGGTTGAGGTGGATGGCCTCTAAAAGCCCTGGATGAGTTTTGATTGATGTGTTCTATGAGATCCCACATTCATGCTTGGAATATGGTAGGAAGGTGAATGACAAAAGAGAGATTTGGCTCACCCATTCTATGTTCGGGTGGAAAGTGGAAGTCCCATCCCGAGCTTGGATTTTGCATCATTAATGAAAGGTGATATCTCTTGGTATTTATATGAGTATTATGATAGATTATATGTGGTGCATATGGTTGTGATTTTATTGATATTTTAGTCCCTATTATGCTGGTTATATGTATATTTTATGATAGCAACTATGTATGGCTCTTAGCATGTTTTTACTTGTATGTGAATGGATAATGTGTCTATGACCTAATAGATGAATATGCAACGAATGACATTAGGAATCAATGGGTCATAGATATTATCAGATAAGTATGATATCCCTACACTTAATTTTGTTGTTTACACTTGTAGATTACATGTTCACAAAATGTTTGACGAAATTCCTATCATGGCTAGTAAGGGTCTTGCTAAGGTCTTGAGCATCTAATTGCTTTTACATCATTTCTTCCCTATGATTTTCCTGATTCTAAGCATTCATTACATTATGGACAATGGCCTTGGCTTTGGGCTTGAAAAAGTGGCTTAAATCCCATGGTCGTTGGCACAGAACTAGAAATTTTGGTCCATAGTCATTGGTAGGCAGGCCAATGAGAGAAACTTTGGGTTTCTGGTCACTCCCTTTCCCATAGTATGAGAGCGAATATGGCCTAAGAGGTCCAGCACAACACTGGGGCCTAGGGACAAGTTATTTTAGTGGTTGACATATCTTTTGAGGGTTCTGCTAATGATGTTGGATGACTATGTGTGATGTTTTGTCAATTTCATTTCCTTAAGGTTAGCTAGTAGGTCGAATCATATCATAGTGGACTCTCATCACATGTTTACCCTGGTTGGATGGTTGCTTGGGTAGATGTTGGAAAAGGGTGTTACAGAGTTGTATCATAGTGTGGTTGCACCATCCTTCAATTATGTGTTGATCACGCTTTCACATTGGTTGCATATGTGTTTCTTATTCTCATATTCCATGTGCTTGTTGCATTGGCATGGTGTTCATCATGGTTGTAGTGATGTCACCATGTGAAGGTTGAAGGTGTTGTTGTGGAGTATGTCTTTATGTGTGTATGGTTGATTATGCATTGATTGCACATCAGTGTTCACATATTATCAAGTGCATATGATGTGGTTGTTATTGTCATGCTTGAGGTCATGGTTTGTGTAGTTGATATGTACATGAATTGATGACTCAACTATAGCTAGAATGATATGTATATGGTTTTGTACTCAATTGTTATATGTCTATATAAAATTGTTATGCATGTATGGCCTTGGTTATAGTTATGCATGAATAGTAGGTAAAACATGCCTTGTGAAGTCATGGTATGCAATTTAGGTCATCATGGTTGTATTGTCTTATTATGATGCTAATGTGTTGAATGAAGTAAAGCAGGAGATGCAGATCATCAAAGTGAAGTTGCAGCATTGGACCTTGAGGCGAGAACATGTCATCATACAACATTGTATGTTGGGCATGCAGGTATCTAGGTTAAGGATTTTTATATGAATTAGGGTTATATACATTAGGTTAATGTACGTGCCTTCTGACGTAATGGTTACATACATGGTAAATGATAGTTGACTAGAATAGTTATATGCACATGAGTTAGATAGTCAAGAATAACAGTAACATGTGGTTGTAAGCATTGTTATTGTTGGTTAGATAGATAACTTGATGAATATGTTATATGATATGTTGTTGATGAGTATGTTATAGGTTAACTTGTTGTTTCTATATGACAGTTAGCTTGACGATTAGGTTTTATGTTGTTGATGAGCATGATATATAGCTTATTTTTGTTATGTGTTATTAAGTTGATGCTTAGGGTTATTTCATTGAGATATTGATTTTTTAATTTGGATTGGTCATATGTGTGATGGTTTTTCATTGCATTGAAGATATTGATGTTATATATATTTTGTTAACTTGGTTTGACCTATGCAGATGGTTATTGTTGCGATATTTAGGTATGAGCCGACATATTTGTGATATGGGGCCATACTAATCTAGATTGATTGTACATATGTGATTTTTATTCATAAACGACAAATTCTTATGATCTTATGACATGGACATGTTAGTTAGTTATTGTTATGTATATCATGATTTATGTTTGAGTTAATATGTTGTGAAGTTGTATCATGCTAACATAGCTTTATTGTGTAGATGAGATAGCCTCCCCTGATATACATTAAGGTATGAGTTTTCTTGTGTCATATATTTGGTGCTTGGTTGTTTGATTATGATGTATATTTGGTGTTTGAGTGTTTGGTGCCTAGTTGATTTATTTAACATGGTATGTTTGCAAGTGGTTGAATGTTTGATGAATTTCATAATATGAGTATGTGTTCCAATGCTCTTTCTTTAAGATTGTTTTACTAACAAATATGTGTTGAGACAATTGATATGTACTTGATTATAGTAGGTGACAGTTGTAGCATTATGTCTAATGAATATGAGTTGACTTTGGATTATGACATGATTGTTAGTCTTGGCATAGACTTATTTTGAATTGATAAATATGATTGTCTTGATGCTTGGAACATGTGGATAACATGTGTGAACAGTTGCAAGAAACATGCTTGGTATTAGCGTGGCAAGGTAATAAGTGATTTTCCTATATAACTAGCAGTTGTGTGATGTGATGGTACATAGTAAGACTCAATTGGAGCAAGATAAGTGGTAAAAGAAAGGACTGGGGTAATAATTCCTTTGTCTATGTTTGGAAACACTAATTCCAAATGAATGAGTGTTTTGAATAGAGGAAGTTTTAACCTTAATCTTGTCTGACATCATGTGGATACATGCTATATTCATGAACATGTACTTGAGAGGTATATTAGCTAGTTTCTAGTTACAGGTGGATTTGTCCAAGAATTAGAGTCCCTTGAGAGATGGTGTGGATGTGCTCAATTACAAGAAATGTGCTTGGCACAAAAAGATGAGGTAACTGGTGTACTGTTATGTTTACTTATGCACTAGAAATTATGTGTTAATGACAACATGATGTAGGGAGTTGCATGTAAAGAGAGGTTGCCATGAAATCTCGAAGAAGGCTTAGGTCGATCTTTCCTTGGGAACCATGGGGATTGATTCATGGTGTCTATTGTTAGTTGTGGGATTTTGGTATTTTGTGATGGTTTCGCTTGATTTGCGATTTTGCGTGTCTCTGGTGCATAAGTATGCCACTTTGTTTATAGTGTCGTATTCTTGTTGGTTTTCGATGGTTTTCTTCTTGTTGGTTTCTTGGGGTTCCTTTTATGTTTTGATCCTTGGGAATTAGTTTGTAAAAAGGAAAGTTAATGGTGCTTGTGTGATGCAGGTGCATCTCACCCTTTTCTTAATTAAAGAAAAATCCAAGTGGAGCATGAAGACGTGGACCAACAAAACTGAATAAAGGGAAAAAACAGAGAAAATCTCCCTTAAAGCAGTTAAAGAAAAAAAATTAAAGAGAGAATGGATAAGACTAGATAGACTTCCTATTATTAATAGCCATGCACGC
>APFE030173911.1:116330-170489 GCA_000404065.3 Pinus taeda | reverse complement strand
AAGGAAGGACTGGCTATTCGAGGTGGACGTAGCCCAAACTGGGTGAACCACGTATATCTGTGTCTCTCTTGTTTTGTGTGTTTTCTGTGTTTATATTTCTGCAATATTTTATGTGTTCCATTGCTCCGTAATATATAATTTTCTAACATAGCCGAGCATGAGTTCGTTTTAAGGCTGAAAGGCCTTAACTTTGTAATTGTTCCGTAAATATATCAAAGTGTGTTTATGTTCTATGTTAATTGTATACGCTATGTGTTTTATAAATAAGTCAAAACTTGTGTTCTGTAAATAAAAATGGTGTTGTAGGCACTCGGCGGCGGCTGCATGAATGTTCAAATGAGAGCAAGACAGACTATAACGGTGAATTAATTAAAAGGCTTCACAAAGATTGAGTGGGCGCATAACCCACAGGTCCAGGATCAAGATTTTTAAAGAATTTGGAATTTTGGGCAACCCCCAAAATCTTATTTTCATCAGTTGGTATCAGAGCAGGGAAAGGATTCCTGAGAGAAGAAAGAAGAATGTGAATAGAAGGGGAAATAGGTACAGCTATGTTAAAGTTGGAGAGTTTATGCAAATGGCGGCAGCAAAAGGTGAGAAGATTTGCAGCAACCTAGAGGATGCCAAAAGACCGAGTGCGGAGGGCTTGGTGAGGTATCATGTAACAAAGGAGGTTGTGACTGCATAGGTTGGTTGCACTGAAGGAATGCAGTGGTTAAAATTACTAAGGACAAGGAGAAGCATATGACCAGGAGGTCATAAATTTTTGTGCCTCGGGAGTCTGATGCAGGTGCATCTCACCCTTTTCTTAATTAAAGAAAAATCCAAGTGGAGCATGAAGACGTGGACTAGCATAGCTGAATAAAGGGAAAAAACAGAGAAAATCTCCCTTAAAGTAGTTAAAGAAAAAAAATAAAGAGAGAATGAATAAGACTAGATAGACTTCCTATTATTAATAGCCATGCACGCTTTTTGGAGAGTTTTTGTGGAGAAAAATTAGAAGAGGATAGGATCGGTCCTTCATAAGACTTTTTATATAAATGTAATGCAATAGGGGTGTAATAGATATCTTATTTTGTGAAGAAATTTTCAAGTGGGCAAGATGTAGCCGAGCATGAGTTCGTTTTAAGGCTGAAAGGCCTTAACTTTGTAATTGTTCCGTAAATATATAAAAGTGTTTTTATGTTCTGTGTTAATTGTATACGCTATGTGTTTTATAAATGAGTCAAAACTTGTGTTCTGTAAATAAAAATGGTGTTGCGAGCACTCGGCGACGGCTGCATTAATGTTCAAATGAGAGCAAGAGAGACTATAACAGTGAATTAATTAAAAGGCTTCCCAAAGATTGAGTGGGCCCATAACCCACAGGTCCAGGATCAAGATTTTTAAAGAATTTGGGATTTTGGGCAACCCCCAAAATTTCATTTTCATCATTGTGGGAGATATGGGTGCTACCCAACAGGTAATGTAAGACTTAGATGAAGCTCTGTGCATGAGTAAGCACATCAGAAGGTAAGACTATGACAATCGGTTGAACTGGTTGGGTCAATTATGGTAAATGGATGGTGACAGTACATACATGAGGAAGGTAAATGGATATGAGGTGTCAGATGCCTTGGCTATATTGGGAACCTTTGTTCTCAATGTCATGCATGTTGTGGATTAATAAGGGAAGTTCTCTTAACCTTGACCTTGATATCTGGTAATTTTGTTATGATCATGATTATGTCGACGTTTATAACTATACATGTATGTGTGTATGTATGGCATTGTATGAAAGGTTGATCATTGTTTTATGCTAATGATTATATATGTATGTATCTATGTATCTATGACAATTTATCATAGGGTTGTGAGAGATCATTCGTGTGGAGGAATGATTTCTTATGTAGGTGAATGGCATGAAGAGATTCCCGGTTCATGAGGAATCAAGTGGGAAGAGTAGCCTAACACATCTATGAGGTTAGCATCATGTGTTTATGAGTTGTTATTATGTGATTATATTATATTTATGTTATGATAGGTAATATGGAAGGATACATCAGCGAAACAAAATTAGGTTGGTCTATGACATGCTAGGATAAGCATGGATAAGGCACTAGAAACAAGGTTCCTTGGTAGAGATAATGTGCTTTGAGATGTGAGGTATTATTGTTGTGCATGATATACATATTGCATCTGGGATGGTTGTGCACATGCAATACTATGCATATGCAGAGTGTATACATGTTTTTAGGCAATATTATGTACAAGACGTTAATGCAGATAGTGTTGTATGAATGTTTCATATTCAGTGGTAGGTACATATGATGTTATGTACATGTAGTATATATGGTGCTATGTACATATTATACTATGTGCATTACGGATTCACAATATTGTATGGATATGGTGCTCTGCGCGTGTAGGTGTACAGTGTTGTGTACATATGATGCTATGTACATGCTGGATATGCAGTACTAGGTACATGTGTTGTTGCATGCATGTTGTACATGTGGTTCTATGTACATATGGTGTGGTGTGCATGATTGTACAAGTGGTGTTGTGTGAATGTGGTGTTGTGTACATGTTGTACAAGTGGCGATGTGTGTAGGTGGTGTTGTGTACATGTCGTGCATGTGGTATCACGTGCATGTCATGCATGTGGTACTATGTACATGCGGTATTGTGTAAACATTGTACAAGTGGTGTAGTGTACATGTGGCATTATGTACACGTTATGCAAGTGGAACCGTTTACATGTGATGATGTGCACATGTAGTGTAGGTGGTGCAATGTACGGGTGGTTCTGTGTACATGTTGTACATATGGTACTACTGCACACATCATATTATGTGCATGTTATACATGTTATGTTGCGGGCATGTTGTACTATGTATGTGCATTACGTACATGCATGTATTGTGTGGTGCTGTACATCAGGTATAGATGTATTGTGTTATGCAGTGGGTGTAGGTGTATGTGTTTTATGTCAGATGTAGGTGCATGTATTGAATGGAGTTATATGTCGTGTGTGCTTGCATGTGTGTGATGCACACTATCTATATGTGCACCTGGTTGAGAAGAAGGCATTGGGTGTTTATCGGGTGTGGAAACTGATTCAGTGTGCTTACGAAATAGGAACAAAGGCAGAAGAAAGGATTGTTGAAGGATAAGTATCGATATTTAATTTTAGCTTTATTATACATGTGGTTTATGATGATTACGAGTGATCTATGATTCCGGTATATGCTGATTACATGTGAATTATGATTTTGGTTCATCATGGTTACATGTGATTTATGATTTTGTTGGTTATGTTTTGAGCTAACCTGATGTGATATTTTTATAGATGTTGATTTGGTCAAATATGCTAGTTTGAATCATTGTGACAAGAAGCGAACATGATTGCAAATTTACCTTATTGATGAGATCCCAAAAAGGTATGATGTGAATTTATTTCAATTTATTTTAAATCTAATGGAAGTTATGTGCTTGGTACAACAATGCATGAAATGCCCAGTTGGGTGATTGAAATCGAATGCAAGAATTTGCAACAACAAAAGGAATCAGAACGTGCAACAATATGCTGGTAGAACACTTTAGGAGTAGGGCCATTATGGGACACTGGTACCCAATAGTGTCCATTAATTACCATGAGAATGCTATGACTAGTATGATGGTTTTAAGGTAGAGGTATGCCTTGGTTTTTGTATCTTCCAATGTGAGAAATCTTTTCCAAGGGATGTACTACTTGGAATGGGGGCGCCAGCTTGGAAGGTAAGTGACTGCACATAAGGGTTGACCGGATCACCCAAGGTACTGTGTAGCAGAAAAGGGAAGGTCAGGGATGGATTTTCTTTGGTCATGATCATTGCTAGATGGAATCACATGCACATTGGGAGTGTCTCTGTAACAATGAGCCTGTAAATATTCACTAAGAGGACAAGTAATGTGGCATTATAGCGTTGGACATTGGATGCAGGTTTACTGTGGCAGTGGCTTCTAGACTTCCTGGGAAGGAGGTGAATCCTGGTAATACTTGAGGGTTGAGGTGTGAGCCTCTGGATTCCCTTGTTTCGGATGCAAACATCATATATTTTTATTTTCTCATTTAGCAAATGTGCATATGTACATGTTTGTGTATTATTGTAAATATTGTATCGAGCTAGATTATAAAGCTCCATAGACAATATGGTTATTTGTTGGTTGAAAAATGTGTGTATGTGTATATGTGGTTATTGTCAATATCATAATGAGCTATGTTATAAAGATCCAGTGAATGGTATGATTTTCATGTTTCAGCAGTGGTCATTGTAAATATTGCAATGAGCTATGTTATAAAGCTCCATAGCTAGTATGTTTTATTTTTAGTGGTCTTATTGGTTATAGATGTCATTTAACACCAAGGATAGTTTTCCCCCAAGGGGGAGGGTTTTCTAACAACCCTGGTGAAAATTCCATGTAAAAATATATAAATACCATGGATGATGGGATACATATTCCAAGTTGAATGTTGGGTAGGACATTATAGTGGGTGTTCATTTGGTTGTTTATGGCTAAGGAAATTGGAAAAGGCTTTTGGCTAAGACTTGATCAGTTCGGTTTTGAAGCTTTCTCATTATTCTCCCTCTCTCATACTCTTAGATACTTAGAGTTTCTTGGAGCGCTCTTCAAGGGTGTGCCATACTTTGAGTTTTGGAGCAAGAAGGCAAAGGAAGAGCATGAAAGCACAAGAGTGCATCAGGATCAACAACTACAATAGTTTTGGTTGTAGGTGTCAATTTGTATGTATGATTTATTCACTAGTTTTGGCATGCAGGGTGCATGCATGTGGATTCTTGGTCATGATCTGTCACTAGCATGGAGGATTTCCTGGATTGACAGTGGATTTCCTAGCCTTTTCATTTCATGGATATCCATGGAGATTGTGGGTTTACTTCCTTGTTTGTTTTGGTTGGTTCTCATGTTTCCTTAGATTTGGTTGAGTTATTAGGTCCTGGAAGCCTTGGTTGGAAAAACGATCTAGAAGCCCTGTAATGACTTGGGTTGAATTATTAGTCCTGGAAGCCTTGCTTGGACAAACACTCTGGAAGCCCTGTAACAACTTGGGTTGGCTTACTAGTCCTGGAAGACATGGTTGGACGAATGCTCCGGAAGGTTGGTGAGCTCCAGTACTACAAAAATGATGCTACAACTCCTGGGACTCCCTACTTTACTTTTATCAACATGGTAGTTCGTAACAAACTTGGAAGCGACGGTGCTATATGCACAAGTACTAGCTCTTGCTGCAGGCTGTCACTTGATCAGCTGGCACAAGTTCACTAGGAGCTTAAGCTAACTTCTATGAGTTCTTAGAAGAAGCTTCTAACTATGATGGATGAAAGCTAACTCAAAAGAGGCTAGTCTACTTGCAGAAAGAAGATGAAATCTGAAAGGAAATGCAAACCCTAGCAAACCCTAGTTTTACCGACTAACCCTACTTGTGCAAGAAAAGAGATGAAAGTTACTGAAATGGATATCGTTGACTCTTGAAATGGTAAAATGCATGTGTTTAATCTACTTCTGAAGGAAAATATGGAAATAACATCTTTTTGTATTTTTGAGTAATTTTATGCATGTGTTTTAACTATTTTTGATTGTGTAGAGGTTTATTGGCAAAAGGAAATGGAGTGGGAATTTGTAGGAGGTTGGGAAGGTGAGAAGAAGACCTAAGGGGTCCCTAGCATCCTTCTGGATATTTCCACCGCACTCAGATCTCGAAAAATCACTCGCGTGAACTTCTACAAGAGGCTGCAGGGGATCTACAGGAAATTGTATAGGAAGTTCTACACGAACAGACCGAAAGTGGTTTTTAGAGGGTTGATGGTGGAAAAATGGTGGAAAAGTGGGAATGAAGGATGGATAAGTATGTTAAGGGGTGCTAGGAACTGGTAGATGAAGCTCAGGAGTGATGAATATGGTTGGATTGTTTCAAGGATGAAGGAAGCAATGTTGCACAAAAATGTAAAAATTAGGGCGAGTTGGGAAAGTGTGGCGAATGAGGGACATAAATCTTGAGAGAAGGACTGGAGAAGATTGTGTGATGGAGGAAGGATAGGTTGGGATGTCTTACAAGTTTTCTGCACACTACTTTCCAAAACTGATCCAAGCAAAGACTAAAAAATAGAGATTTATCTATTTTGACCTAATCTAACCTAAATATCAGAAACATGATGAACAGAAGTTTATAGATAGGAAATCATGCAAGAAAGCTATGGAAACTGAAAGAGAATAGATCTAAACATGAAAACACAACTCATATCAACTTTTCCAACTTAAAATCTAACACTAGCAATTCCATTGGAAGGCAAAAACAGTGTTTTTGTGGCAACAAGTGTGCCTTGGTCTCAATTCATGGTCCCAAGGAGGGAGAAATGAGATCAAGGACTACTTGATAGCCTTTTTGTGGATCTTTTCTGTTACCAAACTGTCAAATCAACCTGAAGCAAGAGAAACTATCTTAATCATAAAAAACAACCCAAGTAACAGAGCAATATTTTAACCTAAATAACAGAAATTATTCTATGAATATAATAAAAAAACAAAAAATTACATAAATGAGGTACTTGGAACTTGGGTTGGGCCCAACCCCAAGAGCTACAGCCTCCTAAGAAAGCTCAACGCTGGTGCAAAGCAGGATTCATCTTCTTTGATCAAAAAAATAATAGTTACATCACAAAATTGTCTGCAAGAAGAACTTGAAAATGTGCTCATACAGGGCTGCACTAAAGTGCAAAAATAGACTATCAATTGGCTCAACTACTAAGGCTTGAAGTCTTCCTACTTATGCAAAAGAGGACTCCCAATAGTCCTCCTTAACTTTAGGAGCTTGGCTTCCCAAAATTGTAGTTAATTGGCCACTTCACTAGACCTACTCGGCTGCCCCTTGAAATCATCTTTGGTGGGATGTTGAACTCTGAGCTGATGGTGGAGAACTTGAAGAAGGGGTAATTTAGTGCAGGAAACACCCGTCCTATAAATCCTCAGCCTTGTTTCTTTGTATTTGGTTACCAATCTGCTCATAAATCCTTGATCTTGGTCTAAAAATGTCCAAATATATGTAATAAGCACGTATTAGACTTTGTGGTCAAGTGACTATTCCCATTCAGTTAATTAACATAAATATATTCAAAAGCATGCATAAAACTATAGAGAATGCTGGATCAAATGAGAATAATAGGAAAAATGATCCCATAAAGTTACCCATTGTTGGGGCTCATCATCACCCCCCTGCTGAATGGGTTGCTCATCCTCTGAGCAACTAATCCAGCTCTTCATCCTTGATGACCTTAACTACTTCCCTGACATCCCATGATTCTGAGGTGATGTCCTCTTCTCTATCATGAAAGCCTACCTTTCTGTCTACTTCCTCCTATTTCTTGTGTTCTCTTTCTTCCTTGACCCCTTCCAATAGTCCTAAGAGTAGCGGAGGACTAAACTTTAGGCCAATCCAGTTGGCCTTTAGGTTTTGCATTGACTGTTTATAAAGGGGTAGTCTTACCAAAGCCTCTCTCATTCTGGTTGGGGAGTGATACTCCCTGATCTTCAAGCTATAATATAGTGTATTCCATCTCCTCATACAAGCATGAAGACAATTGTCACCAAATAATCTTTCCATGTCCTCAAAATGGGTGATGGCTTGCACTTGCCTCTCAACATAATCTGGGAGAACTTGAGGGTTGTTGGCAAGGTATTGATGAGCATATACTAGGGCTGAGGGGTCTTCTGGTTCTTCCTTGATTAGTAGGGGCTCATTTAGTTCTTTGGCCATGATTTTTTGAACTTCCACTACACTTTTTTCCTCATGGCTCATCCAAGAAGCCATAGCCATGAGTTGTACATCTCCCAATGCGGCATTAGGGTCCCAAAAGTTCATATCAAGGAGTTCCGCATTATTTAAATAAAACTATGCTAATTTGGCCTGATCCTCAGCCGGACTAGTGTCACACAGATGCATAAATTGATCATAACGTTGGAAAGGGATGGTGCCCGTTTGGGCCTTTGTTTTGATTTGAAACTAAAACCATTGGTCTTTAAGATAAAATGCATAAGGTTTGGCTGGTTGTCTACAGTGCAAGGCTTCCATTGCCTCGCTGGCCATGCAGGCTATCTAGGCTTCTCTTTTGTGCAACCGTTGTTTCAGCATTAGTATTTCAGCTATTGCCTGAGACTCCCTCTCCTGCTGCTACTTTATCAATATTTCCATATCAGGCTCTGCCTCTTCCCTTGGTCATTGTTCTTGTGCTATTTCCTGTCCTGCTAGGGGACCTTCCTGTAGTTGTTGTTCTTCAAAAATTTGTGTCATGTCTGCCTTTTGAGCTTGTTGTTGCTGTAACTGCCTTTTTAGCAATGCATTTTCCTCCTGTGGCTGGGCTCTTTTACTGCTTTCAGCGTGTCGCACCATTGCCAACTCTCTTCTCAATTCTTTCAGCTATTCTTCTAGGTGGCCTATGTCTGCAACTCCCTTGGACTTAGAAATTCTCATCCAAGTGTGAGTCCTAACCCGTTCCTGTTCCAATGCAAAGAAAAGTGGTAGGAAACATGTCCCTATTTTGCCCTCTGCTTGAATGTCTTGTGCTCCCTCATCATTGTTCTTCTCAATTTCTTCAGTTTGCTCCCCCTCATCATTGTTGGATGGGCTGATGTTCTCAGCCAAAGTTCTGATGTCATCATCCCTGGACATATTTCTGAAGATTTCCCAAACTATGGGGATAGTATAGGTGTGTAAATCATCTTCCACCAATAGTTTGATGAGCCCATGGTGGGCCAACTAATTTTGGACCCCTGCATTTAGCTTTGTACCACATTCAATCAAAGACAGAAGGAGGAAATATGGGATGCTCAGTTTTCGAGCTGGAGGCAAGTCCATCTCATACCTCAATTCATGTAACAACCTAAAATGATATCCATAAATGATGCTGAACCTTCCTTCACATGTGATATACATCATTATTTGATAACTGACTTCACTCCAGAGAGGAGGCAAGCTTGTCCTTTTAACCCCATTTTTATCTTCTACAACATGCTCCTCAGGCAGAAAAAATGTTTTGTTAGCAACTTGTCCCAATGATTTCTTCTCTTTGCTCCAAGGGAGCCCCAATGGTAGACCAGTAATTCTACTGATGAAATCAGGTGTAAGTTCTAGGGTCAAACCTCTAAAACTAATTGTGGCATGTGTTTTCGAATGTGGTCTTAGGGACATCAAAAATTCTTCAGTCACCTTCTCATCATAACCCTGAATTCTATCAAAGAAGGATATCCATTTTGCCCTGGTGAAAAGGTCCACCACCTCAGGGTGCTCATGTAATTTTCTAGAGTTTAAGGGTTCTTTCTTTATGAATCCTCTTGGCATGGTGTTGAGTGCTCTTTTTGTGTTTCAACCAGAAAAGAAAATGCTCAGGTGGAAAAAAAACAGTTAATCACTGAAACAGAGGATAACTGAATTCAATTTTTTCTGAGCCCAAGAAGGAATTTCTCGTGTGCTTCTTCACAACATCAAATGGAAATAATTCCCCTATTTTAAACTATTGTCACCCTGAATTTGACTTTCTATTTTTGAAAAGAAAGAATTTTTTCTACATAACAGAAGATAAGGACACGGGTTCTTTTCTCAACACGTAGATAGATATGCACATTCATTTTTTTCCACACACACATGCACACAGGCTGGCCTTTACTGTTGCATGTATCTTTCTTATAGGAGAATTTAAAAAAACATGAGGAGATTTCATATGCAGAGAGAAAAAGAAACTGTGTAGACTCAGGGAAATATGCAGGCAGACTTTCACATTTTTTTTCAATGCACAGACAGATTTTCACTCTCTTTTTCAATCTACTACCGTGTTCAATTCATCACCTTAAACAAATCATGCAAAGAGAAGTTTTCCTGAGCCTACCTCATTTTGAGCTTGAATTTTGACGAAAATCCCAGGTTTTCTTTTTGCAGAGCTGTTATTTGCCTTTCCTGTAGAATCCTTCCTGTAGAAATCTCCCGGCTCCTGTAGAATGAAACTGTGTTTCCTGTAGAGCCTGATAGTCAGGAGATTTTCAAAAAACAGGTAGAAAATTGGTGGAGGACGACTAGTTTCCTGCTCTGGAAGAGGTAGATGCGTACTCCAGTCAAGAACGTCATGAGTGTGGAATTAACAAAGGGTGGTGAATGTTTCAACTAAGCTGTCTTTTAACTGTAGGCATGATTCGTGGTGAGGTGATGAGGTGGCCAGACTGGACCGTTGATCCTACATCATGGTCATAATGTTTCTGCATGTTTTTTGATCGCCATCACCTCCCTTACTCCCGATATCCGCTGCCACCACTACTAGTCCCGAATATTTCTTCCTGAAAGGACATTCCACACGTGTTGGCTGTGTATCTTATCGACAGTTTTGAATTTGACGGGGATCATTTGGATTCCACGAGGATGTATAACTGACCAAGGGTGGCTAGTTAACTGGCCACCAATTCTATTCAATCCAAACCATTCCCATAGTCACTCAACCTTGAAATATGATTCATGTAATTGAGGAATAGGTTTAGGCACTTACCTGTGCAGTCGCGGTTGTGTTATGCATATTTCAGATTTTAGAACCCATTTCTTCATTGTTGTTGCTACTTGCATTCTACATGCTTGACCTCAGGCTATTGATGATGTTCACACATTCAAATAGAGCTCCATGCATGTTTCATATGCCATACTTCGTTGTCCCTATCTCTGGAGTATGAATTTCAGAGGGATCAGTTGCTACAGGAATCCTGTAGGATTTCCTGTAGCTACTTCTCCTCCTGAAATTCAAGCTAAAATGAGTAAGGATACAACTACTGACAAGGGTATCGGCTGATAAGGAATCTAGATGGAAGGTATCAGGTATGGTGAGTGAAAAAAACTGCTGCTTTGATTTGTCATTAAATTTTTTGTTTGCAGCATGAAGGGAAAAAGATTTCTATGTGTGACTGTGCAGGGACATAAAACGAGTGCAATGGAGGTGTACAGAGGTGGAAAAAGGGCGACATATGGCGATGGAAGCAGGGAAGTTTATAGGCCTCATAGATCGATTCCCAACCCTCAGGTCCTCTTCTGAGATCGATTTTGGCTTTTCTGTAGAAGATACAGAGTTTCCTAAGGAGGTGAAATTTCAGACCGAATGAGACCAAATATTGGGAAAGGGTAATGGTCATGGAGGAATGGATTGTGAGGGATGCATGTAGCCTGGTCATGTCCTCTATCTTTTTCTTGTACGATCGTCCTAAAACCTATAATGACCCTCCTGCAACCTGCAATTTATTCAACAGAAATTAGGTTCATTTTTATTTTTTCTTCTCTTTTCTTTTTCTTCTTTTTTTCTTTTTTTTAGTTGGAGATAGCTGGGGTGCCTCTAGGAGGTTTTCACCCTCACTATCTACCCTGGGTGCCTCCAAGAAGTTTTCACCCAAGGATCTTTTATTCCTTTTTTTCTTTTCTTTTTTCTGTGTTTTTATGTTTCTTTTTTTTTTCAAGGTGTGGGTGGAGTGGAGACAGGGACATGCTCCACTACCAGCACTGATTTACCCAGAGTTTCAATGAACTCCTGCTTAGAAAGGGGCTTCCTATCGATTTTCAATCGATGCCCATTGATGAGCACGGGGATGGCTTCTTCATCAATGGTCCTAATAAGGACTGAACCATTGTAATTGCATTTCTCCACTATATATGGTCCTAGCCATCTTGTCCTCACTTTCCCTTGAAATCCTTGTACCTTGAATCATATAACATTGCCCAATCTCTTGGCTGAAATTACTTTTCTTGGAGGTGCTGGTCATGCCATATCTTTCTTTGAAGTTGAACTACCTTTGAGTGGAGAATGGCCTGCATTCTCTGTTCATCTAATCCATTCAGCTGAAGTAATCTTTCTTGTTGTGCATGGCTGAAATCTAGGTCTAGTTGAGCTTCCAAACTCAGCGTGTTATGTTCGAATTCTATGTACAACAAAGCCTTCTTCCCGTAGACTAGTTCATAGGGTGTGAAACCTGTTGTAGTTTTCCAAGTAGTGTTATAGGCCTAGGTGGCCTCATCCAAGCAATCTTCCCAATCATTCCTGATGATGCTCACTACCTTAGTCAAAATCCCTTCCAAAGCCTTGTTATTAACTTCCAACTCTCCATTTCCTTATCGATGATAAGGGTTGGAAGTTCTGTGCTTAATCTTCTGATGAGTGAGCAGGTCTTCAATCAGGTTAGAGGTAAACTAAATTCCTAGATCTGTGACTAATTCTCTTGGGTAACCAAACTTGTAGAAGGTATTTTCCCTCAAAAACTCAGCTACTTTTTCTTTTGTTGCTGCTTTGATTGCCTTTGTTTCTGCCCACTTTGTCTATGCACATAATGATGTAGGACTTCTTTTTTTAAGGAGGGTTGATATGACCCACAAAGTCCATGCCCCACTTCTCAAATGGCTCGAAAGTCACCTAAGGCTACAAGGGCATCTCATCCTTTGGAGTAGGTTTCCCCATCCTTTGACATCTGTCACATTAGATAATGTATCTTCTAACATCTTGATGAAGAGTGGGCTAATAGTACCTAGCCTGTAGAATTTTGAAGGTGTCCTCCACAGGGCCCATCATGACAGGTTAGGAGGATGTCAGAAACTTCCTCCTCCCTACCACATCACCTCAAAATCTGATCTGGGCCAAGTTTAAAAAGATTGCTTCCTTTCCAAGTGAATGGGGCACTTTTCCTCACGATCTTGCTCTTCTCTTTTGAGGATAGGTATGGCGGGAACTGAGCCGAAACCAAATAATTTGCTATATCAGCAAACCATGGAGAGAGTACTGAAATAGAAAAAAGGTGCTCATTTGGCATTTGATCATCCACCATCCCTTCTTCCCCTGTAGGCAAATCTAGTCTACACAGAAAATCAGCAACAACATTTTCCATACCTGGCTTATCAACAAAGGTCAAATCAAATCGCTACAATAAAAGCAACCATCTAATGCTACGAACATTTACATTAGGTTTATTCATCAAATACCTAATTGCAGCATGATTAGTATGCATGAATGTTTGATAGCTAGTGATGTAGTGTCTGAACTTGTTTAGGGAATGGACTACAGCCAAGAGCTCTTTCTCGGTTACAATATAGTTTAACTCTACCTTGGACAGGTTTTTACTGACAAAATATATGGCATACGGTAGCTTATCTTCAGCTTGTCCTAAGGCTGCTCCTACGACTTTGTTCAAGGAATCTGTGTGAATGTGGAAAGGTAGGGCCCAGTTTGGACCTCTCAAGATTGGGGCAGTTATCAACTTACCTTTCAAAGCATCCAGAGCCTCTTGACAGTTGTCAGTCCATATGAACTCATCATCTTTTCCCAAAAGACCAAACAATGGAAAGGATAGCTTACTAAAATCTTTAATGAATCTTCTATAATATCTTGTTAAGCCTAGAAAACTCTGAACATATCTTACTCTTTGAGGAGGCAGGACCCTTTGGATGATAGCAATCTTGTTGAGATCCACTTGTAAACCTTATTGAGAAATTGTTTGACCTGGCACGATCCCTTCAATCATTAGGAATTCACATTTATCAGGACTGAGGGATAGGCTCATTTCAATACACTTTTCTAAAACTTTCCTCAGGTTAGTCAGAGCTTCTTAGAAGTTAGAACCATCAGGGGTAAAGTCATCCATATAGATTTCCACTGAATCATGAACCAGCTCAGCGAATATACTCAGTACTGCTCTCAGGAAAGTGGCAGGGGCATTGCATAACCCAAAGGGAAGGACCCGGTAGGCAAAGGTACTCCATGGACAAGTGAAAGTGGTCGTATCTTGGTCCTCTGGACTAATTTGGATCTGATTATACCCGCTAAACCCATCTAGGAAGGAAAAGAACTTCTTCCTTGCCAGGCCATCTAAAACATGATCTGTTAAAGGCAAAGGGAAATGGTCCTTCTTGGTAGCTTTGTTAAGTTCTCGATAGTCTACGCAGATTCTCCACTTCTTGTTTTTCTTGGGCACAATCACCAAAGAAGAAACCCACTCGCTGTCAGAGATGGGGTAGATGAATCCTGCATCCAACAAATTTTGCAGTTCTTCTTTGAAAATATCCTTAAGGGCTAGATTCATCCTCCTTTGATGCTACCTGACTAGTTTACAATCCTCTTTAATGTAAATGTGATGGGTACAGACTAAAGGGTGGACTCCTTTCATCTCCTTGTAGCTCCAAGCAAAAGCATCCAAATGGTTGTTCAATAAGCTACACAACTCTTTCTCCTGAGAGGGGGATAGGGATGAGTTGATCTTGAAGGTTCTTTCATGGCCAAATTCCACATTCTTAACTCAAAGAGAGGTCAGATCAGCCACACAGAGATCCATGAAAGCATTGGCTTGGGTTTCTTCTACCAACTCTTCTAATGGCAGCACTCTGGGAGGTGGATTTTGAATCAAATTCTCAATAAGATCATCCTCGGTTTGAGGACCTCCCCTAGTGGCTTTCACTGTGCACAATGGTGTATAGTAGACATCATCCTCATCTCCCTCCTCCAACCAGAAGGGTAAGTCATGTTCTAGCAGAGGTTGGGCAGAAGGATATAGGACTAGATGTTTGGACATATGCCCATTCTTAATGGTCATGCTCCCAGCTCGAAAACTAATGTAAGCATCTACAGTAGCTAACCAAGGACTTCCCAAGATGAGGGGGTACCCAGTGAGTTTTTCCTTTGGCTAAAGGACGAAGAAGTCAGCAGGGTACTCCCAAGAATTAATGGAGACCATGACATCTTCCACAATCCCCTCAGGAGTTACCGTGGAGCGGTTTGCCAACTGCAGTACTGTTGAGGTTTTTCTTAGGGAACTCTAAAGGTTGAGTTTGAGCATAATGTCCCTGGTCATTATGTTAATGGTAGCCCCTAGATCAATCAAGGTGTGGGGAATTATGGTTTCATTGATGTGGACATCGACTATAAGACTCCCAAGGTCCAGATATTTTGGACACATTACTTGTCCCAACATCAGATCAGATAGTTGTCCTATGACATTGATAGTTGGGGCATCTCTCTTGCGCCTGCCTGGGTGCCTGAAACACTTATGTTTGATCACTTTGTTGTAGATTGGTACATCTTTTATGGCCTGGAGAAGTGGTATTTTTACACATAATTGTTTAAGTTCTCCCGGAAGTTCAGTATCTTCTGGGTTTAGTTGCGTGGTTCCAGTTAGTCTCTTAGGAAAGGGTGAAATGGCTTTGGGTTCACTTTCCTGTTTCTCTTCCTCATCCTCCTTAGGAGGAGGTTGTCTATCTAGGAGGACCTTCCCAAATCGTAGGTTGATCTCCTAAATCTCCACAGCATAGGTAGGGCATGTTGTCTCTCCAGTATATACCTGTTGGGCCTGTCTGTTATTTGGGTTCGAGTTTGGTTAAGCAGGTATCTAGGGTTGTCTTGGAGGAGCAGGAGGTAATGGTTGTGGTTGAGCAGGTGGTGGAGGAAAAAGAGCAGGAGGAGAGTGGTATTAGGACCTCAACCCCTGAAGAGATGCATTCCACTGAGGTTGTGGCTGAACACGAGAATGAAATGAATAAGCAGTAGATTGAGTATGGTATTCAGATGGATATGACCGAGGAGGGGTTGTGGACCAGGAAGGATAAGTAGGGGGACCCCAGGAAGGTATGTGAGTGGATTAATTGGGGTTGTAATAAGTCTGGGATGTCCCTTGCATTCCCTGCTGGTAAGGTCTAGGTTCATGTGGCCACCTTTTGTTCATGAAGTAGAGTGGTTCAGTGGCTCTTTCAGCCCCTTGGTACATAGCTTTAAATTCAAGTAAGGATGGGGACTGATTTGTAGGGTGGCCTGCCTCACAAACAAAACAAACCTCTACGGAGTGCAATGGACACTCGTTCCTAGGATGCTTTCTAGTGCATTTGGGACAAAAGATGGTCAAAACCCTCTCAGATTCCTCTTGCTTTTGTTGGATTAGGAAGGTATCCATTTTCATGGCAATGGTTTGTCTCATCTTACTTTTGAGGTCTTCCATCTGATTTACAAACTCGTTTTTGGCTAAGGGAGCACTGGCTAAAAGTTGACTTCCCCTACCTCTTTTTCAGGTTGCCCTAGAATGGTTTCTAAACATAGTCTTTATGTCATCATAAGGTAGCTGGTAGATGTCTCACCCAGCCAGCAAATGGAAGGTATCTAGAAGGTCTTCAGGGACTCCTCGGAGCAGAACCAGCTTCAGAGATTTGAGGTCAAGTGTGCACATGGCCCTTTTATAACTGAGTTGAAACCTTTCTTCATAGTCTTCTAAAGGTTCATCACTTCCCATGGTCATTCGAAAGATTTCTCCCTTTGTTTCCTTTGACCTACAGTAATCCCGGTATTTATTGTTAAATGCTTGCTACATCTGAGCCCAAGTTGTGATACTGTTTCCAAGTAGCCCCATGAACCAGAATAGTGTTACATCCTTGAGGATAGAAGGAAAGAGTTTCAACTTTTGCTCATCTTCTGCATAGTCATAAGTTCAACAAAGGACAACAAACTCAAACAAGAAGGTATCAGGGTCTTCAGTATTCAATCCATGGAAGTGAGGTAAGGCTGAGGGACTTATGTTTTTCATTTTTGTGTCCCCATTGGTCTCTCAGATGGGAAAGGTGCCTTCTATTCTCTCCTCATTCCTATATTGTTTTTGTGTTCAGCCATGGTCTCAAGAGGAATGGTTTCTTGCTCTTCTTCTAATATAGGATCTTCATATATCTCTGGAGGTTCACCTATAGGTTTTTCTGGATCACTACCACCGAAGAAGAGAGAGGGTGACTTAGTGATGTGTTGGGGGTTTTGGGTAGGAATTCTCCTGAATTGTCTCTATTCCTACAAGGCATGAAAGGAAATATTTTTGGTTGATTTTTGTTTTTTTCTTTGCTTGTACCTGCAAAACTAAAATTGATTGAACAAGAAATTGCAACTAACTAAAATAAACCTTGCTGAAATGAAAATTGCGGAATTGAAATGAAAGCGGGAAATGACTAATCTATGTTACTGAAATGAAATTGCAGAATTGAAATGATAATCTACACTTGCAGAATTGAAATTGCAGAATTGAAATGCTAATCTACGCTTGTAGAATTGAAGTTGCAGAATTGAAATGAAAGCAGGAAATGTCTAATCTATGCTTGCTAAAATGAAAATGGAAATGAAACAACTACTCTAGTCTTTGTTGAAATAAACTACTTAGCAGAATGTTGTAGTAGAAAATAGAAGAAAAGCAGTAATCACAAATACTATGAAACTTCCCCGCCAACGACGCCAAAAAGATGGTGAGCTCCAGTATTGTAGTAATGATGCTGCAACTCCTGGGACTCCCTACTATACTTTTATCAACCTAGCAGTTTGTAACAAACTTGGAAGTGACGGTGTTATATGCACAAGTACTAGCTCTTACTGTAGGCTATCACTTGATTAGCTGCCGCAAGTTAGCTAGGAGCTTAAGCCAGCTTTTATGAGTTCTTAGAAGAAGCTTTTAACTGTAATGAATGAAAGCTAACTCAAAAGAGGCTAGTCTACTTGCATAAAGAAGATGAAAGCTAAAGGAAAATGCAAACCCTAACAAACGCTAGTTTTACCGACTAACCCTAATTGTGCAAGAAAAGAGATGAAAGCTGCTGAAATGGATGCCGTTGACTCCTGAAAAGGTAAAATGCATGTTTTAAGCTACTTCTGAAGGAAAATATGGAAAAATCATCTTTTTGTATTTTTGAGTAATTTTATGCAGAATTATTATGCATGTGTTTTAACTATTTTTGACTGTGCAAAGGCTTATTGGTGAAAGGAAATGGAGTGGGAATTTGCAGGAGGTTTGGAAGGTGAGAAGAGGACCTAAGGGGTCCCTAGCATCCTTCTGGAGATTTCCACTGTGCTCGGATCTCGAAAAATTGCTCGCTTGAACTTCTACAGGAGGCTGCAAGGGATCTATAGGAAATTCTAGAGGAAGTTCTACATGAATAGGCTGAAAGTGGTTTTTAGAGGGTTGATGGTGGAAAAATGGTGGGAAAGTGGGAATGAAGGATCAATATAGATGTTAAGGGGTCTAAGATCTGGTAGATGAAGCTGAGGAGTGATGAAGATTGTTGGATCTGTTCAAGGATGAAGGAAGCAATGTTGCACAAAAATGTAAAAATTATGGCGAGTTGGGAAAGCATGGCAAATGAGGGAAAGAAATACTGAGTGAAGGACTAGAGTAGGTTGTATGATGTAGGAAGGATAGACTGGGGTTTCTTACAGGTTTTCTGCACACTACTGTCCAAAACTGTTCCAAGCAAATACTAAAAAATAGAGATTTATCTATTTTAAACTAATCTGACCTAAAAACCAGAGACATGATGAACATAAGTTTATAGACAGGAAATCAAGCAAGAAAGTTATGGAAAATGAGAAATAATAGATCTAAATATGAAAACACAACTGATATCAACATTTCCAACTTAAAATCTAACACTAGCAATTGCATAGGAAGGAAAAAACAATGTTTCTGTGGCAGCAAATGTGCCTTGATCTCAGTTCATGGTCCCAAGGAGGGAGAAATGAGATAAAGGACTGCTTGATAGCCTTTTTGTGGATCTTTTCTGTTACCAAACTATCAAATCAACCTGAACAAAGAACAACTATCTTAATCATCAAAAACAACCTAAGTAATAGAGCAAGATTTTAACCTAAATAACAGAAATTATTCTATGAATGCAAGAAAAACACATAAAAGTACACAAAGGAGGTACTAGGTACTTGGGTTGGGCCCAATACCAAGAGCTACAGCCTCCTAATAAAGCTGAGAGCTGGTGCAAAGTGGGATTCATCTTCATTGATAAAAAAAATAATAGTTACATCACAAAAACTATCTGCAAGAAGAACTCGAAAATGTGTTGATACAGGGCTCCACTAAAGTGTGAAAATAGACTATCAATTGGCTCAACTACTAAGGCTTGAAGCCTTCCTACCTATGCAAACAAGGACTCCCAACAGTCCTCCTTAACTTTAGGAGCTTGGCTGCCCAAAACTGCAGTTAATGAGCCACTTCATTAGACCTGCTCGGCTGCCCCTTGAAATCATATTTGGTGGATTGTTTAACTCCGAGCTGATGGTAGAGAACTCGAGGAAGGGGTCATTTAGTGTAGGAGACACCCATCCTATAAAACCTTAGCCTTGTTTCTTCATATTTGGCTGCTAATCTACTCATAAATGCCTGATCTTGGTCCAAAAATGTCCAAAAGTCTACAACAAGCACGTATAGACTTTGTGGTCAAGTGACTATTCTCATTCACTCAAATAAAATAAATATATTCAAAAGCATGCATAAAACTATGGAGAATGGTGGATCAAATGAGAATAATAGGCAAAATGAGCCCATAAAGTTATGCATTTTTGGGGCTCATCAAAGCCCTTGGTGGGTTGAGTTACTAATCCTAGAAGCCTTGGTTGGATAAACATTCTGGAAGCCTTACAACAATTATAGGTTGAGTTACTAGTCCTCGAAGCCTTAGTTAGACAAATGCTTTGGAGCCTAGCAGCAATTGTAGGTTGAGTTACTAGTCTTGGTAGGTGGGTTGGATCAAACACTCTGGAGCCCTCAAAGGCTATGATAGAGACCAATCTGATGATGGTTTTGTGATGTTCAGCCATAAGGTTGTATGACTGTTTGATGGGTTGAGTTGGATGGCCTCTTGAAGTCCTAGATGAGTTTTTATTGATGTGCTCTATGAGATCCCACATTGATGCTTGGAATATGGCATGGGGGTGAATGGATGAAGAGAGATTTGGATTAGCCATTCTGTGGTCTGGTGGAGCATAGAAGTCCCATCCGGGGTTTGGATTTTGCATCATTAATGAAAGGTGATATTTCCTAGTATTTCTATGAGTATTATGATGGATTATATGTGGTGTATATGGTTGTTATTTTATTGATATTACTTTCCATATTATGTTGGTTATATGTATATTTTATGACAAAAGCTATGTATGTCTCTTAGCATATTTTTACTTGTATGTGAATGGATAATGTGTCTATGACCTAATAGATGAATGCATAGAATGCCATGAGAAATTAATGGCTCATAGTGATTCTAATATATGTATGAGATTCGTACACTTAATTCTATTATTTACACCTGTAAGTTACATGTTCACGATATGTTTGATGAAATGTCTGTCATGGATAGTAGGGGTCTAGCTAAGGTCCTAAGCATATTCTTTATTTTGCATCATTGTTTCCCTATAATTCTCTTGATTGTAGGCATTCATGCCATTATTAGTAGTGGCCTCAACTCTATGCCTGAAAAAGTGGCATAATTCTCGGGGTCAATGACACAAAACTAGCAATTTTGGTCCATAGTCATTCACAAGCAGGCCTATGAGAGCGACATTTAGTTTTTGGTCACTCCCTTGCCCATAACATGAGAGCGAATATGGCCTAAGAGGTTAAGAACAATAGTAGGACCGAAGGACAGGTTGTTTGAGTGGCAACCTTGTCTTCTAAGGTTTTTTTTGATGATGTTGGATGATTGATGTTTCATCGATTCCATTTCCTTAAGTTACCTAGGAGATAAAATCATATCATAGTGGCCTCTCATCGCAGGTTTACCTTGGCTGGTCGGTTGCTTGGTTATATGTGGGAGAAGGATATTGCACCCTTCTTGTTAGAGTCTTCTACCAAAAAATACTACAACGACTAAAGAACTACAAGTTCATGTGATGTTGGCCACTACATATCAAACATTAATGCTTCTTTGAATAATAATTTGCATAAGGCTTTGTACTCCTCCTCTGAAGGATGATTTTGGATCAATTTTATTTTTAAAGGTGAAAAATTGAGTGTGATCTTAATTTCAACAAATCTTTAAGACACTCATCGAGATGTCCTAGGCATTGGTCTCTCTTCAACCCAAGGTTTGTCTCTAGGATCTACAACATCTTCCGGTGACATTGCAGGAGATGAATCAAAATATCTTCACTAGGTATGAGATCTATATACCCTTTGGTAATGTGAACTGAAATGGATATGGGTTGAACATCTCTCCCCTTGGTGACTCAACTATATAAATTCAATTCTAACCAACCTGGATTTCAAAAGGTCCGACACTTTCTCAGATACTTCACAACAAAGAACTCATCCTACACGTGACCCTGAAAGGATAATATCTAGGCGAGTTTGAAAGGAAAATACCCCTGTCAACCATATTCTTATGACCTCTTTTCTAGAAATATCCTCTTCCACCTCTCAAAAGGCTCTAATAAATTGTTTAGATTTTCCTTCTAGAGTTTTGGAGTATCCTCAAGAAGGTGTTGTACCATTTGATACTCTCTTCTCATGAATCAAAGATGAAGAAGCCTCTATTAGTTAACCGTCTCTATCATTTCATCCATCCTCTGAAGGTAAAGAGGTCAAAGATATTCTTATGAAAATTCCTACACAAAGTGTGAATAGTTTCCCGACCTAGATCCATTCAACTGCCACTCAAATAACTCGTCTACAAGGACGAGTTAGAAACTTTCTAACACCTCCCTTTCTTAATATGTTTGTCTCGGGTTTTCTTCTAAACATGTATGCTCCATTAGACTTTCCACAACCCTTGAATGGTGTGCCACAAGACTACTTTAAGCTTTGTTGGATCTCCATTTTTGGTCTTTTTGCACATCCATTTTCCATCTATCTATCATCCTTTTCTATCATATCATGGTCATTTTGTCACATTTTAACCTCTTATTGCACTTTAAGGTAAAAATATTTATGTCTTTTAAATTTCAGAATTTTTAGTAAAAAATTGGTATTAAAAATTATTTTGACTAGAAGATAATTTCCCGTAATGGCTCCTTTGAAGTTGTATGTGCAAGACACCTAGGTGGAAACTGAAGATATATTCGAGAAGCTTGGGAACCAAATATTGATGGACTCCTATTGGCACAATCCAAATGAGTTAGAATAGACTTGGTCAACGTTGATCAAACTTGACCAGTCACCCAAAAATCCCTAACTAAAAGGGGCAGTTTTGTGATTTAGTGAGACTTTGCCATGTTTTGTGCAACCAAAAGGATGATTTTGACCTGAGTAGATGGATTGTGATGCTTATAGGCTATTATAGCTATTTTAGCTAACTTTGTTGTATTTTTGGCTTATTTAAGCACAACATTCAACACTTATGAAGACATATTATGACTACTGAGACTACATTACTTCTGAATATAGTTTGAAGAGATTGTTTTCCATTTTCTTGTTGTTCTTGCTATGGAATGTGATTGCTGATCTACAGTAGTTGAAAGTTTCAAGCGTACCAAGCAAGGGTGGAGGGCCCCCGTTCTAAGCTAAGTACACTGTAGTGTAATTTTATGCATAATTGTGAATATTTTAGATAGTTGTTTTCTTTGTAGTTGCTGTGCATATTTTCTGAATAGATTCATTATATGTCATGTTCATTTATGTTTTTAGATGATTTAATTTCAGTAATTAGTTTAAGTAAGGAATGACAACCAAGGTATCTATGTTAGATCCTCTTCCTTCTAGATTAATAACTTAATTGTAAATTATGTTTATGAATTTGATCTTTTATTTCTTTGGTTTTTGATATGTTTTATGGTGAACTGATCTTGTTGGGATAAGAATGATGAGGGAGGATAAACATGACCTCTATGTTAAAGCCTCTTCCTCATTTCCTATTCTCCACAGAGACTCATTGCATTGTTACTTCTAGATTAAATTTTCATAGTTTCTTTTCAAGTAATTTATATTTGTAATATGCATTTCAATTATTTTTCTTTGAACAACTACTTCTTACACTATTTAATTTAAGATTCCATAAATTTTGGTATGCTTCTAAGTCTTGAAACTTGGCTTGATAAGAAAATACATGTTTTAATTTACCCAGTAAACTGAACCAACAAGCTCTTTACTAGATTCATAGGGGAATATGACATTTTAGCACAAAAGTGTATAGAAATTTTCTATGATTTTATTGAGAACCCTCATGTGGAAGAACTACAAAATTATTTCATGAAAAAATGGGGGAAGAAGAGGGACCATGGGTCATCCTCTATAAATTTAATGCCATGAATAAAAATCATAATGAAGATGTATCTGGATTTATGAAGAGGTTCAACAAATTGTACAATAGCCTTCCTGCTGAAACAAACCTCCATAGGTTGTTGCTAAAGTGGTTTTTGCTCGGGCTTTCGAGCAAGATTTTCATTTCACTCTCGCAGAGAGGAAGACTCGCTCATTGGACCAGAGTGAAATAGATGCATTAGAAGTTGAAGAAAATTTCGCCTCTGTTGGGAAGTGGAGAGGTAGAACTGATCATGGAGATAGGAGAAGAAGAAAGCAGGAAGCCAGTTCCTCAAGCCAAGGAAAGGAAACTCAAGAACATAAAGTTGAGGAAATTAATAAACTGATAAGAAACTTGTCTAACAAACTAGTGAAATTGGAATTGGAAAATAAAAACCCTCTGAGACAAAATGAACCAAATCCTAACCAAAGTTTCAATCCCCAGTATAGGATATCCCCTTTGTATCAATTGCAGAGGGAGAGGGAAGAGAAACAAGATCACATTCAACCTCCATTGTACTTAGAAGATGATCGAGAGGAGCATGTTGAAGAAATTATGGAAGTTTAGGAAAAACAACTTTATCCTTTTTCTCATGAAGAATATGAGGCTGAAACATATGAGGAAGGAGGGGATGATTTGGATGCAACCCTAGGTGATGTGAGATTGAAAACTACTTTATGCAATTTTTTGACTTCATGCAAGCACAACTGCATAGGAAATATGATATTACATCTTTTAGAAAAAGATGTAGGATGCAGTACCAAACTGAGGATCCCTCTTCCTCAAATCCTCCAAAATCAACTCAGAAAAGGAAAGAAGCCTCCAGATCAAGCCCCACCCAAAAAGAAATAGTTCCTAGAGTCCAACCTCCATAAGCGTGAGGTCTCTCAAACACAACGATCACCTTTACCACCCAAGCCAGTCTGTGAGAAAGAGAAAGAGCTTGTTGATGTTTTCATAGTTGATAGGAGCTCTTCTACTTTTAATCTTAAAAAAAGTCGGAGAAGATCAAGATCTTTGCCCCTTTGACTGAACTACGGAAACATCCTAACTATAAAGCTTAGGTGTCTGAGTTTATGTGTCGATTCACCATAGCCCCTTCACATGATCGTCTAAACCTCTAAGAAGAAAGGCCCATGGTTGTATTTGGACCTCATGTTGAGGAATGAGACTCTTCCATTGCCCCTTTTTAGTTACTTTGATAATCCATGAGCTTTTATTATAAAATTGCATGCTTGACTCAGGAGCCTCTCACAACTTGATTCCACTGTCTATTATGTTGCAATTGGGATTGTAAATTACAAGGCCATACAAATATCTATATTCTTCTGATTTAAAAAGGGTTAAATGTTTAGGGATGATTAAAGATTTGGTTGTCAATTTAGCCTAGATCACTGCGAGAAGCATGGTAATGGATATTATAGTGGTTCATATCTCTACAAGGTTCCATGCAGACCTAGGTTGTTGTGACATCAATTCAAGGTGCAAGCAACCCAATCTCCATAAAAAACCAAGGGTCACACCATAGGCCTATGAAATTTCTCCCAAACAACAACCTAGAACTACTAGATGGACGACATAATAATCCCACTAGTGGCACGAAGGTGGCTAAACAAACCATAAATTCCAACAATAAGAAAATAGTTACTAGAACAAGGGAACGTAAAAAAAATTGGTCATTATAAAGATTGAAAAATAAAAATTCACATATTTATCCATCGTGACCACACAACCTCTCCTAAATGTTGTGATAAAGGACAAGAACCCACCAACTTCAAATGGCACATCATTTTTCACACTCACCACACCACCGCTCCTAAATGTTGTGATAAGGGAAAAGAACCCAGCAACTTCCTATGCCACATCGTTTTTCACCAGTTTCAATAATTATTTTATTTTCTATAGGAATGCAAAAATGATTTTACTTTCCCATTTCCCCACACATATATATATATAAACTTTTATAATGAAATAGGGATCATCGGAAATAATTACATGTGGAGGCCGGTTCCCATTCCAACAACTGGTACTAATTAAAGACAATTATAATGCAAACGTACAAACATATTGAATTATATCTGGAACACGAACAATTTAACACATATTTTTCGGTGAGCAATGGAGTATAGCCTAGTACATATTGTCGTGATCCTCGAGAACTGACAGGCGAGAATCTAAAAGGAAATCTAAAATGAATTCTTGAAAACCGTGGATGCAAATATGGACACCCAAAGATAACTCCATATTTGGACGGACGTGACTCCACTTTTGGTACTCTTATGTTTCTATCATCCGAATGATAGCTACCTAACTCCATATTTGGACGGACGTGACTCCACTTTTGGTACTCTTATGTTTCTATCATCAGAATGATAGCTACCCCTCATAGAGTAGCGTGGAGCTCCTCCTCATCTATGTTGTTTTCTTGTGTGCTTTATTGATATCGGTGAGACCCCACTTCTCGTACTCTTATGATTTTATTAACAAAAACTTTTCCCTGATGCTATAAATATGTTGCAAGTTCTCGTATTCTCGTGAGTGGCAAATGTCTTGCTGGCTGGTTATGGTTTCGTTTACCATGATTGTTTTGACAGCCATAGTAGAAGAGAGATGGTACAACCTCTACCTTATTAATATCTCTTCTTACCCCATTGTAGAGCAACAATATTTTCAGGAGAGGTTGTACGATTTTTTTTCTTTGGTTGATCTTCAGTGATTGGCAAATCTCTAGCTGCCTGGTCATGGTTTGTTCACCGTGATTATTTTCATTGCAGATACCCATAGTAGAAGAGAGATAGTACAACCCCACTTTATTGATAATGAAAATGGTTAAAGTTGGCTGAGACCAAACATTGATCTACGCTCCTTCTTTATAGAAGAAGAATAGAATATTTTGAAGGGTTGTACCATCTCTCTTGTTCTGTTGGTATTCAGTGATTGGTATTCAGTGATATTCAACGAGTTTTGAAAACATTACTTTTACAACATGAAGAGGTAACTATGTGGCCGAGCGACCTGCAATAAACGGAAAGAGGATATGGTATCATGGCCACACTGTTCATATAATCTGTTTCTTCTGTCCCGGATTTGTCTTTCAAAACCCAAAACATTCGTCTTTTTTTAATTTTTGCAGTGTATTTTGAAGGAACACTTCCATGTTAATAAAAGCTTTCTTGAGTGTTGTTGCTGTTTACTTGTGCCAGGTCGTTTAGTGGCAGATATATAACTCAGTGGTTTTACTGCAGGCTGCTGCAGACATTATTCGATGAGGAGCTTTAGTTTAGAGTGGGAGGTGTGACTTGGGAGGCAGCGCAAAATCTCAGTGAAAAGCTACACGGAATATTCATTGAAGATTACACCTTCGTATTATGTTTATTTCTCTATATATTTCCACATAACGATTCGCTATTTCAGTTATTTCCTCAGCCATAGCCATAGCAATAAACATTTCAAACCTAGTTGGCCTATTTATAATTTTGTTCATAATACCTTAGTAGTGTAAGTACATTTCAAACCTAGTTGGCCTCTTTATAATTTTTTTCATACCTTAATAGTGTAAGAGAATACAAATAATATAAAAATAAATTTCAGAAGAAAACACAAACGATATAAAATAAATCTTATCACAAACTCCAACCTCTCAAATTTTAATATTTAGAATCAATTTACAAGTAATCCTACCGGTGTTGTTCTACATTATGTTTTTATGTTTTTGAGGTGGGCCATCGTCGCTTTAGGTTGGCCCTTTTGACCCTATTCATTCAAAAAATGGCAAGGTTATGGAGCATATGTTCACTCTTTTTAACCCTTATTCATTTTTCCATGGATCAAATTAGACACGATCGCTTGAATGTGTACTTCATTTTCCGAGAAAGAGAAGCTTAGTACTACCGAACTTTCTATGTTACCTTTTGTTCGCCATACTATTGCAATAAGCCAATTCATTTCGTATGTGTTGAATGGATAAATTTACTTAAAATGCTTCGAACATTACTGCATTTAGCCGATGTAATAGAAAAAAATATCATCTCTCTAGTTCAAGTCTACCTGTTGTTATAAGTTTACACTAAGTTTTGGTGCTTAATGAAGATTTTTCTGCTTATCTTTTTACATGATCTAATTTTAATAACATTGATTCTTAACAAACATATTTCTAGTTTGTACACGAGTTTTTATGAAAATGAAAGATTTTCACAAAAATTTGCGAGGTAAAAAATTTGAATCTGCCTAAGAGAACCCATGCACTCCAACTCCATCCCCAGCTCGACTGGTATCACCAGCTCGACTGGTGAAGAAATTTTTACAAACCATGACAAAAACATGTCTGTATTTTTCGAATGTGACAGCCATTAACACTCATGATATTTAAATCACGAAGTCCTGTTCAGTTCTTTGCACGACCTGAAAACCCTCTGTCCGTTAATGATCTGGATTTTATGTGAATGTATGCTAATATCAGTGATTGGCAAATTCTGAAATAACGAAACAGTTGGCATAGCATATCTACATCTAGTATGAACACGTGGAAAATCCAAGCTAATGAAAACGCTTGCCATCACCCACATTCCAGATACAATAGCTCTTGCATCAATATATTCTTCAGCATAGCCTGTATCGACAGTCCTATGTGATTGACTTGTGGAGTTTATTATGACGCAGTATCGCTATTTCGCTTGCCCAAGAGAAATTTCTCAGATGTACCAAACTCTCACTTATGGAATTTTATCGGTAAGGCAGAGTCAAGCTTTTACCTACATATGTGATGTTATTTTGGAATAATGTTTATATTAGTATATAAGTAAGATTGAGTTGTTATTTGTTGCAGTTTTATTGAGAGATTTTTTTAACAATATTTTTTTGTTTAGAATTTATTAGAATTTATAAACACTATTTATGTGACACTATTTATGTGACCTGTAATTTGGTTTTGTAATATAATATACTAATTATAGTTATTAGATGAATCGGTACACCATATCTATTTTTCTAATTTCTTGTTAGTATAAAAAACTGTTTGGACTTCCCAGAAATCTATTTTTCTAATTTCTTGTTAGTATAAAAAACTGTTTGGACTTCCCAGAAAAATGTGACAGCTGATTCCGATAAATATGTAGGTGTGTGAGATGATATTTATTTTTCAGCGAGTTTTATTTTTCATGTGAGTTTTATTGTAATGCCCATGACGCGTGAGTCTGAGCAGATTTGTGGAAAGCGACAGACAACGTCCTAGAATGGCTGGATAGGAAAACCCCAGTCGTCCGTCGTATATATTCCCTTCGGCAACATCACAGTCATAAACCGGAATATGTGAGCTGGCATTAGGAACAGGCCAGCAACAATCCGAACGAAGGGCAAGAAATCGTTTTCTCCTCCCAAAACGCTTCCGTCACAAAAGTCTTTCGCTTGCTCCTGTGGCTAGGTTCAATTCAGGATCTCGGGCTCGAATGACTGCCTTTGCGTCGTGAGAGCTACTGCGGGCTGTGTTAAGCATTTGCCATTGTGCATCGTGTGGGAACTGCTTCACTACTGTAACACAATCATCCCATAACAAAACATTTAAAAATAAGAAATAAGAAATTATCTTATTAAACCTGTTATTCATATCTCCTGCTTCATGATTTTATGCACCATGCAGTACATTAAATATATCAATGTCAAACCATAGAGATAGTCCACGTCATAATATAGAGTTTAATTTCAGATTTTACCAACATTGATCATTGTTAATGATAGGTACAGTACTAAACCTATGTTTTATTTACAAACTCGTTGCATGGATAACACTTCATTATGGTCGTGTATTGACCAGTTGGATATATGCCACAACCCCAGGCCCGAATCCGAATGAATACTATGAGGCCTGGAATTTCAAATCCCTTTGCATTTTTTTTTCTTCATTTTACGTTTTAAGTAAATTTGGGAATATCAACCTCCCACAATCACTTTCCAAACTATTTCATAGAGTGCAGGATGCCAACTAAAAGCTGCAGCCTCTACCAACTAAAAACTACTTCTGTTCAGCTAAGAGAAATACCTCCTTTTCTCAAAATTTTAGCCCATTGAATATTTTCCCTACACACATTTCTAATCCAAAAATTAAATATATAGATACAAAGGAGTTGTCAATTTCTATTGCTTTGAAACCCCAAAATAAGTCTCTTCAAGTTTTAGGTTAAGGAAATCTTTCTTCCATATGGAAACCATTTGGAACTTGGCCCAATGATTACATAATGATCATTTGCCAAATGTTAATAGCAGTTCTGAAGTATCATCAACCTAAAAATTTACAAGTCCATAACAAAAGCTAATGCTTTTGACCTTCAACCAGTCAACACTAAACAGTTATGCCCAAAATTTTCCCTCGAGTTGAACGTGAAAGAACAATGAAACTGTAAAATGATAATCAAAACTATATCTAGCCATAATCAAACATGCATCTAACTGCATATTCATGTTATATCCAAAATAATGGCAGAGACTTTCCAAGAGTATATCCCTTCACATTTCTTCCTAATAGTGTTTCATTACTTTATGTAAATAGAGGTTGAGAAATAATAAAAAGAGAAATCAAACATTCAGTTTAGGGAAATATGGATTAATAGTCTAGCCAATAAAAGGGAAGTCTAAAAGGGAAGTCAAACATTCCAAAGAATTAAGCAGGAGATAAATCTAATAGTTAGGGAAAATACTCATCCTAACACACACCTGGTGAATTAGTGTAACTTCCCTATTGGGGAGAAAATTATAAGTCCCACTTTAACATCCCAGAGCACCTGGATCTCATATGCTTTCTTTAGCAGTGCATTCGTACACAAGGAGTCAAGGATGAATAGAAGGATGCCACTGTGAACTTATTATATTCTAGATCAAATTGAAACCCAATATTGGTTGACTAAACAAGCTCTTGAACCCCAAAAGTTGAGAATGAGAATCTGATAACAAAAAGGGAAAAACAATACTAATTATAGATGTATACCAAGTCTTCTGTTCATAGGAGTTCGGTATCTTAATCAATAAGAGCATAAATTGTTCATAGGAGTTTTGTATCTTAATAAATAGGAGCATAAATACAGTGTAAAAAAGTCACAACATTTGGTGTTACCAGAAATCTATTGACATAAAGTTAATGTAATGTACTATAATTTGTACCAATAGTATAACGAAATGAGGTATCATATTATTCTATTGTAGCTAGTTTTACTCATGGTTGAGTTATTATAGATTTTGACTCTTTAGATTTAAAACTGGAAGTCATTTTGACAGTTTACCTATTATAACACACTTCAAATCTGAGGGCAAAAAATTTACAACAACGGGCAAATATCTGAAAAATATCTGAAATCCAAAATAAGTCCGGTGGGACATCAAATTGCAGGCATGAATACTATGACGAGACCTCTTTTTGTATGCACCTTGACCATCACCATCTCATGTCATATGGGGATCATCATCCCATTCAGAGTCAACCAGCAATGAATGCCGAAAACCATCCCATACGAAATCGGCCAGCAATGAATGCAACTCCCTCTAAAAATCCTTCGCTCAAACTTATATCAACTTATGTCGAGATGTGTCCCCTTATTCTCGCCCTCTGTGTTTGCAGAGAGTTGCCATCCGTAGATTAAGGTAATAAACAACGGTTGCCATTCAAGTTGATGTGTCCATTATTCCTCAGTCACGCTTGCTAGCTCTCTTTTTCAGCTACTTTCTCCCAAGAACACGCCATGCCAAAGCCTTCACTGCATCACGAATGCTTGCAATAGGATTTAGGAACAACCACAAAAATATACATATCAGTATATCTAATCGGGTATTTAATATTTGTTATAAAAATATCTATAAGCTTTACACCGCAATATTTGTAGCTGTCATCCTTTCAAGGTTGTGAGATGGAACCTCTTTGTCTTTCAGTTTCTGAAAATGACTCTAGCATCAACGGGATTTTATTTTGAGTTCCCGGGGTAGCGGATATTAACCAAGTAGCTAGTGACCTCAAGGCGAACTACAATCCGCAGTGGCCAATATTTGTGTTTACAGAAATAATTTGTGTTTGCAGGGAGTTGCAGTCAGCATATTAAGGTAATCGACCGCGCTTTTAAGTATTTTTAAGTATTGACTGCGTTGAGTTTTGACCTTCACAAATTCAGTTTCTGGTAACACATATTTCATAAATCGACACCACTAATACAGTTTTACAGGTTTGAGTTCCTAAGAATATAGTTCCATTGAAATATTGAAACTACTTCATAAATTTTTTACTTTTGGTCAAATTTCTATACTTAACTTGAAATGGTTAAAAAAAAAAAAATTGAGATTCTTTGAGATCGTTCATTGAAATCCTGAATCTATTTCATAATTTTTTAACTTTTAATTAAATTTTCATCAATTTTTTACTTTCGGCCACACTTTTATACTTGAATACTATATAATACATCTAACTTTTAAATCCTGAAACTGTACACACCATTTAATTAATAAAAACACAATGTTTTGTTTGTTTGTATTTTTTTTTTTTCTTTTAAAAATGGAAGGACAATAAGACTCGTGAGAAGTTTGACAGAACTATATATGTTTGATTGATTGGTTGCACCCAATCTAATGGAGGGGTATTATGTCTAGATTGGTTGGAATTAATTTAGGAGGATCTTGTTGTGTTAATTGTATATTTCATATATTTAAGGGATATTTAGTATGGAATAAAGTTAATTTATTCTATAGTTAAAGAGATAAGGATGAGTTGTGATAATATTTTTGGGCGATCAAGATGAGTGATTCTTTGAGCTGTGTAACCCTAATGATCTTGCGGCCATGAGGTAGGCAGTGCGGAACACCTCGAAAAACAAGCAGACAGACATGGAAAGAAGTGAATAGACTGTTCAGAAATGATAGAGGAAACTAGGAGGGGAGAGATCCCCTCCTACAAGGATGCGACAACGGGAGAAGGAACTAACAACAACAAAGAGGATGCTACACAAAGGACACTAGGACCAGTACAACAAAGAGGATACTGCACAAAGGACACTAGGACCAGTCCTTGGAGCTCGCTGGCAAGCATGAAGCAAAGGAAGATGTCTGCCATGCTCAGTGGAAAAACCGCGGTTTGTCATTCCGATGAACAAACTAGAAAGGTACAGAGGTTATATGAAGGACCATGCGAGTTTGGCCCTCAGCAAAAAAAACTGACAAGATGGATCCAGCTGAATTGGCAGCCACGAGGCCACATTGAACTGTAGCTGGGCGCACGCGGTTTCTTTACGGTAATCTTCTAAAACCTGCAAGACAAAGAGAAAGCTTTTGAAAATGGACCATATTTCCATAACAATGCACGGTTATTTCTGAGGTATTGGAATGCATGTTTATTTCTGAGGTATTGGGAGGAATGTTATAACCCGGACCAAGAAAAATTCCAAGCCGTACCTGTATGGGTTAGACTGTTTGGACTACCTATGGATTTCTCGGACCGAGAGATTCTTGAAAGAATAGGAAATACCATAGGCAGCTTTGTAAAGATAGCAAAATCAACTAAAAGAGGGAGATATATTTCGTATGCAAGAATATGTTTACACATGAACATTGCAAACCCTATACCAGGTGTAGTCGAACTAAAATATCATGAGGAGGTTTGGCAGCAGGTTTTGGACTACAAACATATACCATTTAGATGTAGAAAATGTCATGAATATGGATACTTTTTTAAGGAATGTCCCTTAAATGCAGAGGAAGAGGAGAGAAAGACCAAACAACAGAGGAAAACCACTGAAGACAATGAGGAGTTTCAAGAAGCAAAACTCAAGAAATGACCCACCAAAAGAATTCCAACAGAAAGGCAGAAAAGAACAACAAACCAAAAGTCAAGAGACAAATAGATACGAAATATTGCAAACAGAAGAAGGGGAGGAAGAAACCCAATAGATGGACTACCAAGAAGAGACAGATCAAGAAGACGGGGAAAAGCAGGGCACCAACAACAATAAGCAGAAAGCTCAAGGAGAACCAAAAGAAAAGGGAATCAAGAAACAAAAGTAGACCATGGGCATGAAGTAATGGAAGTATATATAAATAAAAGGGATGAGCTAACCATAGAAGAGAAAATTTAAAAAAATTATGATATTGTCACATTTTTACCTCTTATTTCACTTTAAGGTAAAAATAATTATGTCTTTTAAATTTTAGAATTTTTAGTAAAAAATTGGTATTAAAAATTATTTTGACTAGAACATAATTTCCTGTAATGGCTCCTTTGAAGTTGTATGTGCAGGACAGAGGGTGGAAACTGAAGATATATTTGAGAAGCTTGGGAACCAAGTATTGATGGACTCCTATTGGCACAATCCAAATGAGTTAGAATAGACTTGGTCAACATTGGTCAAACTTGACCAGTCACCCAAAAATCCCTAACTAAAAGGGGCAGTTTTGTGATTTAGTGGGACTTTGCCATGTTTTGTGCAACCAAAAGGATGATTTTGACCTAAGTAGATGGATTGTGATGCTTATAGGTTGTTATAGCTATTTTAGCTAACTTTGTTGTATTTTTGGCTTATTTAAGAACAACATTCAACACTTATGAAGACATATTATGACTACTAAGACTACATTACTTCTGAATATAATTTGAAGAGATTGTTTTCCATTTTCTTGTTGTTCTTGCTATGGAATGTGATTGCTGATCTACAGTAGCTGAAAGTTTCAAGTGTACCAAGCAAGGGTGGAGGGACCCGTTTTGAGCTAAGTACACGGTAGTGTAATTTTAAGCATAATTGTGAATATTTTAGATAGTTGTTTTCTTTGTAGTTGTTGTGAATATTTTCTGAATAGATTCATTATATCTCATGTTCATTTATGTTTTTAGAGGATTTAATTTCAGTAATTAGTTTAAGTAAGGAAGGACAACTAAGGTATCTATGTTAGATCCCCTTCCTTCTAGATTAATAACTTAATTGTAAATTATGTTTATGAATTTGATCTTTTATTGCTTTGGTTTTTGATATGTTTTATGGTGAACTGATCTTGTTGGGATACGAATGATGAGGGAGGACAAACATGACCTCTATGTTAAAGCCTCTTCCTCATTTCCTATTCTCCACAGAGACTCATTGCATTGTTACTTCTAGATTAATTTTTCATAGTTTCTTTTCAAGTAATTTATATTTGTAATATGCATTTCAATTATTTTTGTTTGAACAACTACTTCTTACACTAGTTAATTTAAGCTTCCATAAACTTTGGTATGATTCTAAGTCTAGAAACTCGGCTTGATAAGAAAATACATGTTTTAATTTACCCAGTAAATTGAACCAACAAGCTCTTTACTAGATTCATAGGGGAAGATGACATTTTAGCACAAAAGTGTATAGAAATTTTCTATGATTTTATTGAGAATGTTAATGTGGAAGAGCTGCAAAATTATTTCATGCAGAAATGGGGGGAGAAGAGGGACCATGGGTCATCCTCCATAAATTTAATGCCATGAATAAAAATCATAATGAAGATGTATCTGGATTTATGAAGAGGTTCAACAAATTGTACAATAGCCTTCCTGCTAAAATCAAACCTCCATAGGCTGTTGTTAAAGTGGTTTTTGATGGGGCTTTCGAGCAAGATTTTCATTTCACTCTCATAGAGAGGAAGTCTCGCTCATTGGACCAGAGGGAAATAGATGCATTAGAAGTTGAAGAAAATTTTACCTCTATTGGGAAGTGGAGAGGTAGAACTGATCATGGAGATAAGAGAAGAAGAAAGCAGGAAGCCAGTTCCTCAAGCCAAGGAAAGGAAACTCAAGAACATAAATTTGAGGAAATGAATAAACTGATAAGAAACTTGTCTAACAAACTAGTGAAATTGGAATTGGAAAATAAGAACCCTCTGAGATAAAATGAACCAAATCCTAACCAAATTTTCAATCCTCAGTATAGGATATCCCCTTTGTAGCTATTGGAAAGGTACAAAAGCTATATGAAGGACCATGCATTGATCTGCAAGTTCATATCTGGCACTCAGAAAAGAAACAACAGAAATGGGAGCCACGAGGTCACATTAAACTATAGCTGGGCGCACTCGGTTTCTTTACGGTAATCTTCTCAAACCTTCAAGACAAAGAGAAAGTTTTTGAAAATGGACCATATTTCCATAACAATGCAGGTTTATTTATGAGGTATTGGGAGGAATGTTATAACTTGGACCAAGAAAAATTCCTAGCCGCATCTGTATGGGTTAGACTGTTTGGACTACCTATGGATTTCTGGGACAAGAGATTCTTGAAGGAATATGAAACACCATAGGCATCTTCGTAAAGATAGTAGAATCAACAAAAAGAGGGAGATATACTTCGTATGCAAGAATATGTTTACACATGAACATTGCAAACCGTATACCAAGTGCAATCGAACTAGAATATCATGAGGAGGTCTCGAAGCAGGCTTTGGACTACAAACATATACCATTTAGATGTAGAAAATGTCATGAATATGGACACTTTTTTAAGGAATGTCCCTTAGGAAGAGGAGAGAAAGACCAAGCAACAGAGGAAAACCACTGAAGGCGATGAGGGGTTTCAACAAGCAAAACTCAAGAAATGACCCACCAAAAGAATTCCAGCAGAAAGGCAGAAAAGAACAACAAACCAAAAGTCAAGAGACAAATAGGTACGAAATGTTGCAAATAGAAGAAGGGGAGGAAGAAACCCAATAGATGGACTACCAAGAAGAGATAGATCAGGATGATGGGGAAAAAGCATGGCACCAACAACAATAAGCAGAAAGCTCAAGGAGAAGTAGAAGAAAAGAGAATCAAGAAATAGAAGTAGAGCAGGGGTATGAAGTAATGGAAGTATATATAAATAAAAGGGATGAGCTAACCACATAAGAGAAAATTTAAAAAAATTTATTGGATAAGTGGAAAAACTTGGATGAATGGTTTATCCCAGAGGAAGATAAAAAACTATACAAAGACATTTTCCAAAAATACAAAGAAAAGAAAGAGAGTGGGAAAACAGGGATGAATGAACAGCTTGGAATACAACAGGATAATAGGCAGGAACATCAACACAAAGGAAAAGGAGGGAAAACCTAGGATGGAAGAACCTATAGGAATCCATTCAAATAATGGGAGAAATGTTAGTGAACACAAGAAGAGTAATGCCGCTCTTAGCGGTCTTCCACCAAACAACCCAGCCGTCTCAATGATTATTACATCATGGAATATAAGACGACTTAACAGCAAGGGTAAGCAAAGATATCTGGCTGAGAGGATCAAAAAAGAAATACCTCAGATCATGCTGCTTCAAGAAACAAAAATAATGGGAGCCAAAATGGAGGAAATTCTAAAAAAATTTAAGCCGTATTATGAAAGTATGACAGTAGATGCAAAAGGGAGTGCAGGGGGTATAGCAATAATGTGGAATCCAACAGAAGTAGTGACTGGCCTATGGATATGAATGCAAAGGATTCAGAATGGTAGGACATAAAGATTGGTAGGACATAAAGATTGGTTCCTTGTATCGGCGGTGTATGGTCCTCACATACCACTTGAGCGAGAGGCCTTCCTAACACAACTACATTGAATGGGCAACCTACACACAGAAAAACTATGGGTGATAGCAGGAGATTTTAATATGATAACAACCACAACGGAAAAGAAAGGAGGACTACAGTGGGAGGATGCAAATATGGAGAGATTTAGGGAAACCCAGACAACCCTCCAATTGATTGATATAAATACTATCAACGAAAGATACACATTGAATAATAGAAAAGGAGGTAGTAGGAAGATAGCCTCTAGATTGGATAGGTTCTTAGCCACAGAAAACTTCCTTGGGAAAGATATGTTCTACAAAGCAATGATCTTACCATGTCAAGGATCGGATCACTGGCCAATAAAACTTGAAATTGCCATGAACAATCGAAACCAGCAAAATCCTTTCAGGCTTGAAGCCTTCTGGCTAAGATATCCAACACTCGTAGACAAGCTAGAAACCTAGTGGCAAAATAGTGAAGGAGAAATACAAGGTAGCAATAAGATGCACACACTCCAATTGAGACTCAAGGAGCTGAAAGGTGAAATTAACACTTGGAACAAAGAAGAATTCAACAACATTGATAAAGACAAGGAATAACTCCAAATAGCCATGAAAAGGATACAACAAAATATCATAGAAGAAGGAAGAACAAAGGAGAGTGTGCAGGAAGAAGGAGAGGTGCTAATGAGACTCGAGGAAAGAAGAAAGGAGGAGGAAATCCATTGGTGCTAAAAGTCAAGAGTTCAATGGTTAAAAGAGGGAGAATGAAATACAAAATTCTTCCAACGGGAAATGCAACAACACAGGTAGTAGAACCAAATTTTCTCCATAAAAAATAAACAAGGTAATAGGCTAATCCAGAAAGAGGAAATGGAAAATCTCCTAATCGAATATTTCAAGGGCATATTGACAGAGCCACAAGGTAACAGAGAAGAGGAGATAGCAATGATCAAACAATATATCCCAAAAAAGGTAAACAAGGATCAAAACCTAGCGCTTCTATGGGTAATTACTGAGAAGGAGGTTGAGGAAGTTGTCAAGTCAATGGCTAAAAATAAAGCCCCTGGATCGAATGGCTTTATAGCAGAATTATTTCAAGCAATGTGGAAGTTCGTGAAAAAAGATATTGTTAATGCAGTAGAAGAATCAAGAAGCCATAAAAGAATGCACCCGGCATGGAATGCAACCTTTCTGGCATTAATACCAAAATTAGATCAAGCCGAAGAACCCCATAGCTTTAGACCAATAGGTCTTTGCAATGTAATCTTTAAAATTATGGCCACTATCATGGTAAAACGATCACAACCCCTTCTCCCAAAGATGATAGAAAAAGAAAAAATAGGGTTTGTGAAAGGCAAATAGATTATGGATGGGATTATAGTTGCACAAGAGGTGATTCACTCCCTAAATAAAATTGAAGATAAAGGAATGATGGTCAAGCTAGACATAGCGAAGGCCTATGATAAACTCAGCTGACAATATCTACAAGAAATCCTTCAAGCCTATGGATTTGACAATAGATGGATAGCATGGATAATGTCCATGATCTCCACCCCTAGTATCTCAATCCTGCTTAACGGGACCCCCATAGACACCTTTAAGCCTTCCGGTGGCCTAAGACAGGAAGACTCTCTCTCGTCGTTCCTATTCATCTTAGCAGTGGATGGTCTAGGTTACTTAATCAATGCCTCAGTAAGTGGAGGAGAATTCCAAGGGCTAAGATTATGTGGGGAAGACTTAACTATCACACATCAACAATTTGTGGATGATGTAATGATGTATAGCCAAGCAAACCTCAAGGAAACAAGGAAACTAGGGGAGATTTTGATAGAATTTATAGAAGCTTTAGGAATAGAGGTGAATAAAGAGAAAACATAAATCTTCTTCTTCAACACAGCAAGAGTGAGCCAAGCCTTCCTGGCAAGAACATTGGGGTTCAAAATTGGGTAGTTCCCAACAAAATATCTAGGCATACAACTAAGTGAACAACATTATAAAGTAGCGAATTCGCATGGTTTGATAAGGAAAATTCAGAAGAGAATGGACAATTAGACATTTAGAATGCTCAATACACTGAGTCATCTCATACTCCTAAAATCTGTCCTCCAAGCTATGCAAGTCTATCAAATGGCAAGTCAAGCAATCCCTAAGATCAAGTGTTAGAAAATGGTGCAAATCTTTAAAAATTTCTTGTGGCAAGGGGTAAACAAATCAAAGAAATGGGCATTAATTTCATGGAAATGGTTAAGCAGGTCGGTATTAGAGGGATGCCTAGGACTCAGAGACCGCTATATTTTAAACCAAGACATGGGGGAAAAATTATGGTGGAGGTGGATTCAAGGAGGGAATGACCTATGGAAAACACTGTGGGAACAAAAATATGAGATAACACGAACACCGGAAGGCAAACTCCGAACATTGTCAAAAAATAAAGACTCAGTGATTTGGAACTTGGCCAATACAAACAAAACCCTGATCAGAAATAACAGCTTCTGGGAAATCCATGAGGGAGACAAAGCAAATATTTGGCAGGAAGGCTGGCAAAAAAGAGGTACCCAGAGTCAAGAACCCTAGCTCCACGAAATACAAGAGTACGTAACCCAAGTAGTGGAAGACATAGTAATCAACTATTGGGTAGGTGACCAAAATAGTTATTGGTGAAAATGGATAATAAAGAGCGACTGGCCTGAAGCCCCAGAAACTGACCAATGGACCAACTATCATAAAGAATTGGCAACTAGGAAAATAGCTATTAAAGAAGGACCAAATATAATAAGGCGGGGAAAACACATTAAAGGCATGTTCACAATATGTGAAGGCTACCATATGAAACTGCGAGGAGCTATAAATGTAGACACAAAAAATGGAAAAGAATCTAGCAGTTAAAAACCTGGCCAAAAGTGGCATTTTTTACCTAGACACTGCTACATAGGTGAGCCTTGACCTTGGATCAATTAAGACAGAAAGGGATGCATGGGCCCTCATGATGTGCGCTATGCGAAAATGAAGAAGAAACCATGGAGCATGTCGCAAATTCGTGCAAGGTAAGTAACATCTTGTGGAAAAATCACCAACAACTTTTTGGGATTATAGAAAGAAAGCTAGAGAGCATTAGAATAACAATAGAGTTGTGGAGTAGCAAGCCATACCGCAACATAACCCTCAACCATGCTTGGAATCTGTCAATCAGGTTCCTCCTGTGGAACCTTTGGAAAGCCTAAATCAGGGTAATATTCAGAACAGAAAAACATGACACAGGGGAAATCTAGGACCAAATCATGAGAAACATAAGGGAAACAATCATTATGGGAAACTGGACAAAGGAAGACTCGAACAAATATTATGAACTGCTTGGAAAATAAAGTAAAAACTCAAGTAGCATAAGGAAGGTACAGGATGCAGAAAAGGTAAGAGCAGAAGAAAGTTACAGGAATCCCCCCCCAAGGATTCATAAAACTAAACTTCGACAGGGCAACAAAAGGAAACCCAGGGGAGGCGGGTATTGGAGGGATATTCAGAGACGAAGAAGGAAAGAGCATAAGGGCATATGCCATGGACTGCGACATTGCCACAAAGAGTGAATCAGAATATGACACATTAAACAGGGGACTGGAGATAGCGATACGAGAAGGGTACCACAGATTGTAGATAGAAGGGGACTACATGCTGGTCATAGAAACCATAAAACAACTACAACAAGGAATACCCACGGAAAACCTAAGCAAAAGCTGGAGGATGGGGTGGGTAATAACAGACGTTGAAAAGCAAATTCAGCGACTGCCATATACCATCTCTTCCCATGTGAAAAGGAAAGGAAATGCCTTGGTGGAATTCCTCGCAAACTGGGGATGCCAAAATTGAGAGCAACAATTAGACGGAGGAGAAGCAGAGCTTAGCTAGAATGAGGAAATGAACCAACTGAAACAGGCAGTCGAAGCAGATAAGTGACAGCTAGAGAATTTGGGTGATGTAGCTAGGAGGGTAGAAGGACAAAGGCATATCAACATAGATCACTCATGGAACAACACGGGACATAAAGGATAGAGAGGACATGGATGACAGAAGAGGAAAGAGAAAGGACTAACCTGAGAAGCGTGGGGGAAAAAATGGAAAGAGGTGGGAGAACGGAGAACAAGACAACAGGACCAAGAAGGGACAATAAAGGACAGGTAGATGGCAATGCAGAGTCAACAAATGGACGGCAAGGGAAGCTCGGAGAAGATAAACATTAATGAAGCATGGAGGACAAGACATTTGGGCAGCATCCCAAGGAAAGTGGGTCGGAGATTGAGCCATGGATGGACGGAAATGGAGATAGGTGGAGGTAAGTTTAAGATAGAGGAATATGAAAAGAGTAGAGTATGAGTGAAACCATGAATTTTTCATGTGGATGCACAAGAAGGAAGGTGGCGAGTGAGAATGCATTGACAGCCAATGACAGCTGCAAAAGATAGAACAACGCAACTAGGTTGACCGGTATGTTAAATTTCGTCCCCCTTCCTTGGAATTTTTTTTCCATGAATTATAATGTAGGCATGAAGTTAGACAGGGACAATCTGCATCTTCGTATAATTAGTTACAGAGGTAAGGTAGTTTAGGATAGGGGAGAACCCTGAGAATCCATTGCTGGGAAGGGTGGGTATAATAGTAAGGAGAAGGGCAGACAAGACTTGAAGGACCCATCCACCCATGTCCCCTGCAATAGATGGGGAGACCTAGGCATATCAAACCCCGAGTCTATGCCATCGGAAAGGACATCTTGGAAAATCCAAGAGTGGAACTAAGAGCATTCCATAGGAGACAGAGAATCTCAAAGAAATTGGGAAGGGGAATCTAAACAAGAGGAGCTAAAACCAGGGAGGGGGATAGGCAAGACTAGGAGAACTAGGAGGGGCCTTGCAAGCAAGGTGGACCACTCGCCCCAGAAAAAGCATGCTAACTATCATAGCGCAACCCTCTGTGGTGGAAGCTCGGAACCTGAAAGTTCTAGAGAGGCCTCAGATCTACATAAACGAGACAACCATAACTCGAGAGGACCTATGACGAGGGATGGTAGCACTACCCTTTTCAATTATACCAGCCCAAAGGCTAAAACTGACAACTGTGCTCATAATGTGATAGGTCTAACAATCAGTAAGGGGGTCACTACAACCTAGCCCAAGTATTTGAAGGATAAGTGCCCCAGAAAGCTGACCAACAAAGATATGGCACCCAGATGAAGTAAGAGAAATGTCAAGCAAGAAGAAGGAACAAGTAGAACAAGCCAGAAAAAGGAAGGAATTTGACTGGGGAACAGATTAAGAAACTAGTTGACGCCTACATGAAGGAATATCCACAGGAATTCCGAGACTAGATTTGGAGTTGGGAATGAGATCTAAGACAAAATATATGAGGCAGAGAACTTCCCTTGCAAGAGTGGGAAGAAATGGTACAGGACCAAAGCAAAAAAAATGGTCGAAAATCTCTCTATACCAGGACTCTGCAACAGTATTGGATAATGAAACATATTTTTGCTTGAGCCATGACCCTCCATTAGGAACATATGGAAGGGGAAGTGCTGAACAGGCAAGTGAAAAACAAGGATCTGGAACTTGGCCAAGGGGAAATGATGAAAGAACTAGCGACCATTCAGATACAGATGTATACGAATAATCTTGCCTTGGGCCGAATTGAGCAAACTTTGTCAGAGACAAAGTGGAAATTGTTCCAGTAGGGATGAGAGCTCCCAGGCCCAGGGGTGAAGTCGCAGACTACTGGAAAGAAGATGCTGATCCTGGAAGAGAAAGAAACATTCCAGATAGCCTCCTCAAATGAGGAGTAGTTTCTTTATCTTTAGTTTTTTGAATGTTTATGTCTAAAAGACCGATGATAAGAAACTAGGAGATACTGATAATACTTATGAACTTATTTAAATTTTGGAGTGGATACAATGCTAATCAATGGCCACCTGGTTTCCCTCGTGCTGGTGGCTAATCGAAGTTTTTTGAATGTAAATTTTGAAAAGTAAATATAGAAAGTACTACCTTGTTTACAAAAAAAAGAAGTTAATTTACTCTATATTTACTGAATATCATGTAAACATGCTATCAAATTTTATAATTCTTATTTAATGTTTTATGTTATGTTCGTTGTTGATTTTATTTTGAAGCTTTGTTTAGAAATACTAGCTAATACATCGGTAATAATGTTAATGCAAATAAAAGCTCTCGTGTTATTGTTTACTCATGTGTAATAAAACTAGCACAACCGTAAATATGGTTGATATACGCCGTATATCAAGTATATATATCAACCACATTTTCCAATGTGGTTGATATACGCCTATAGGCTTATATCAACCACATTAATAATTATTTTGAGTATTTAAGATTATTAATAATGATATAAATAACTATATAGCATTATTAATAACTACTCCAATATATTAACAACCAGATTATTTATATATATTACTGTATAAATATTATTAATATTATAATAATTAATAAATCCAATATTATTAATTAATAATAAGAATAGCCATTAATAATATTAAATTCACTATATTATTTAAATAATCTTATTAATATAAAATTATAAAAAAATAATAACAATTATATTGTATTATTATTATATAATAGAAATATTTAATAAATAAAATATTAATAATATTGATTATATATTATAATAATATTATATTATTATTATAATATACAAAATAATAAAATTATATTAATAATATAATCAATATTATTATATATATTATATAATAAAACAATAAAGACCAATTATTTATTATTGTTGATTAATTAATAAACTATACAAAAATAATAGCAAGTAATTCTTATATAATATATATTACGATTATTATTATATTATTATAATAATACAAACTCATAATAATATTATTAGTATTAATTATTATTATTATTATTATCATTATCATTATTATTATTAAGCTTTAGTATTTTTAATATTTATCTTAGGGTTTGTATACATAGGGTTAATTATTATTAGTATTTGGATATTAATAACTATATAATATTATCACACTGATTTAGGATTAATAATAATATAATAATTATAATAATAATAATATCTATTATAATATTATAATAATTTATATTATATTATATTATTGTAATAATATACAAATTAACTATAATAATAATAATAAATATATTCATTGTTTCATTTAAATTCTTTGAAAAATATTTTGAGAAAAAGATAAGCCAAGTATATTGGAAATGAAAATATAAAAGAAATGGAGAACTATATCGGATTTTACAAAGGAAAACAAAAGAAAAGGTCTTAAAACATTAACACTAGACCTGATAATATATATGCCATATTTTATAATGACGGTGGGTCCAAAACAATGTATACTGCTTGTATGACATGTATACGACTCTGCTAATTACGATATGGGTGGGCCAGACGAGAAATAATATATACATCATGATTAAAAGTTCGGCAGCTTCGCTGTATTGAAAGCCCTTTATATGTATGCATATGGGTTTTGCTGATCGCGATTTATGATGACAGACCCGAAACGATATGTACTATTGTTTTAGCGAGTCTGTAAGACAACATATATATATATATATATATATATATATATAATATATATATATAATATATATATATATATATATATAATATATTATTATATAATATATTTTATATATATATATATATGAAAGCGATGATTCTGATGAGCGATTGATTTCCGGACCCGATAGGTCATACGCTATATTTTATATCACTCAGTGCGTCCATCTTATCGTAGGTTCCAAAGACTTTTATTGATATTCATATATATTGTGGTTTATGATAATTTTATATGAATTTTTGTTATAAAAGATTATAATAAAAAGGTCAGACTTAAAGCATATATGTATTATATTTTAAAGCCCCAGCAGATCTACAATCATCATATAACACTTTATATATAGATATATATGACATGCCGATTGCAGGCCAAATCCGATAGAGATATATATTATGTTATATAAGTCTGGCGGGTCTGCAAGGCATGCAAAAAGGTAGTTTTTAAGTTATAAGGCAATTTTTGGGTGGAGTAAAAGCAATGGATGGTTTTTAATGGAATCAACTTGATTCCGCTCAACATTTAACACATAGCAGTAAGCTCGAGAGAGGAAACTGCCCATTTTGGGCAGCTATTCTTCGGGCTTATGTCCCACCCGAAAACCTTTGTAGATCGTCCGATCCAAAAGGCGTAGATCAACAATAGGGATGAATCGTCAGGATGTATACCTTGGGAATTGTGCTGAGCCCGTATTGGAAGCGGAAAAGCATGTTTTATTATATATTTTCTTTATAAAATATATATGCATAATTCCAAATATTTTCATAGTTATTGCGGCCGCGTGCATAAGTTAAGCTTTATAGGGGTTTTAAGGCTTAAAGGCCTATATGTAATGCTTCAGATAGTATAAAAGCCTCGATAAAGTTATATGGCTCCAATCTAATATAAGTCCATGGTTGAAAGGCTCAAGGCCTAAAGAAATGCTTCCGATAGGCTTAGTAGGCCATAACCCACAGGCCTCAAGATCGATATTTTTTGAAGGAAAGGGATATTGATTAACCCCCAAGATCTCTTTTCATCAAAAGCCTAAGATAAACAAAAGGGACTAATATTATAAACCCGAGGAACTAATAAACCTAATGCTTTAATATTATAAACCCAGGGAATTATTGAACCCAACGGATAAATATTAAAAACCTAAGGGATCAAGAAGTGCAATGGATTGATATTACAAATACAAGATATTAAAAAAGATGACCATGATTGATATTATAAAACCCAAGTTAATAATAAACCCAAAAGATTAATACTAAAACCCCAAGAGATTATGAACCTAAGGAAATAATATTAAACCCAAGGGACTAATATTATAAACTTGACATTGGTAAACCCTAATATAAATATTAGAAAGACTAAAATAAACATGGTTGACCATGATGAATATTATAAACCTAAGGGAATAATAAACCTAAGGGATTGATATTATAAAACTAAAGGAATAATAAACAAAGGGAAAATACTAAAACCCCAAGGGTTTATGAACCCAAGGAAATAATATTAAACCAATGGGACTAATATTATAAACCCAACATTATTAAACCCAAATATAAACACTACAAACACTAGAATAAGCATGGTTTATTTTCATGGTGAGTCAATCTTTGTCAAAATACAACGTTCAACCAAGGGACTAATATTATAAAACCAACATTGGTAAACCCAAATATAAATACTAGAAACACTAAAATAAACGGAACTAATAAACCCAATGCTTTAATATTATAAACCAAGGGAATTATTGAACCCAACTGATAAATATTAAAAACCTAAGGGATCAAGAAGTGCAAGGGATTGATATTACAAATACAAGAGATTAATAAAGATGACCATGATTGATATTATAAAACCCAAGTTAATAATAAACCCAAAGGATTAATACTAAAACCCCAAGGGTTTATGAACCTAAGGAAATAATATTAAACCCAAGGGACTAATATTATAAACCCGACATTGGTAAACCTTAATATAAATATTAGAAATACTAAAATAAACATGGTTTATTTTCATGGCGAGAGAATCCTTGTCACAATGTGACATTCGACCATGGTTGACAATGATCGATATTATAAACCTAAGGGAATAATATACCTAAAGGATTGATATTATAAACCGAAAGGAATAATAAACAAAGGGAAAATACTAAAACCCCAAGGGTTTATGTACCCAAGGAAATAATATTAAACCAATGGGACTACTATTATAAACCCAACATTATTAAACCCAAATATAAACACTACAAACACTAAAATAAGCATGGTTTATTTTCATGGTGAGTCAATCTTTGTCAAAATGCAACATTCAACCAAGGGACTAATATTATAAAACCAACATTGGTAAACCCAAATATAAATACTACAAACACTAAAATAAACATGGTTTATTTTGATGGAGAGACAATTCTTGTCATAATGCGACATTCAACCATGATTCACCATGTTTGGCTATGATTGACAATGGTTTACAATGATTGTTATTATAAACCAAACACAATAATGAATCCAAGGGATTGATATAACGAACCCAAGGGATTCACCATGTTTGGCTATGATTGACAATGGTTTACAATGATTGTTATCATAAACCAAATGCAATAATGAACCCAAGGGATTGATATTATAAACCCAAGGGATTAATACTAAACCCCAATGAACGATAATCCCAAGGGATTAATACTAAAAGCCCAAGGGATTATGAACCCAATGGAATAATATTAAACCAAAGGGCCTAATACTATAGATCCACCAACATTGAAGCATGGGACTAATATTACAAAGCCAACATTGGTAAACCCAAATATAAATACTACAAACATTAAAATAAACATGGTTTATTTTGATGGTGAGACAATTCTTGTCACAATGCGACATTCAACCATGATTGACCATGTTTGGCTATGATTGGCAATGGTTTACAATGATTGATATTATAAACCAAATGGAATAATGAACCCAAGGGATTGATATTATAAACCAAAATGAACAATAAACCCAAGGGATTAATACTAAAACCCCAATGAACAATAAAGCTAAGGGATTAATACTAAAAGCCCAAGGGATTATAAACCCAAGGGAGTAATAAACGCAAGGGATTGATATAATAAACCGAAAGGAATAATAAACCCAAGGGATTATTATTTATCTTCATGGTGAGAGAATCATTGTCATAATGTGACATTGAGCCATGGTTGGCTATGATTGACAATGGTTTACCATGATCGATATTATAAACCAAAGGGAATAATAAACCCAAGAGATTGATATTATAAACGTAAAGGAATAATAAACAAAGGGATCAATACTAAAACCCCAAGGGTTTATGAACCCAAGGAAATAATATTAAACCCATGGGACTAATATTATAAACCCAACATTGTTAAACCCAAATAGAAACACTACAAACACTAAAATAAACATGGTTTATTTTCATGGTGAGTCAATCTTTGTTAAAATGCTACATTCAACTAAGGGACTAATATTATAAAGCCAACATTGGTAAACCCAAATATAAATACTACAAACACTAAAATAAACATGGTTTATTTTGATGGTGAGACAATTCTTGTCAGAATGCGACATTCAACCATGATTGACCATGTTTGGCTATCATTGACAATGGTTTACAACGATTGGTATTATAAACCAAACACAATAATGAACCCAAGGGATTGATATTATAAACCCAAATGAACAATAAACCCAAGGGATTAATACTAAAACCCAATGAACAATAAACCCAAGGGATTAATACTAAAATCCCAAGGGATTATGAACCCAATGGAATAATTTTAAACCGAAGGGCCTAATACTATAGACCAAACAAAATTGAAGCATGGGACTAATATTATAAACCCAACAGTGGTAAACCTAAATATAAATACTACAAACAATAAAATAAACATGTTTTATTTTGATGGTGAGACAATTATTATCACAATGAGACGTTCAACCATGATTGACCATGTTTGGCTATGAATGACAATGGTTTACAATGATTGATATCATAAACCAAAATGAATAATGAACCCAAGTGATTGATATTATAAACCCAAATGAATAATAAACCCAAGGAATCAATACTAAAACCCTAATGAACAATAAACCCAAGGGATTAATGCTAAAAGCCAAAGGATCTATGAACCCAATGGAATAATATTAATGTTGAAAATAATACTGGGAGGGGGGGTGAATTAGTATTATCTAGTTCTTTACCAAATCTTCTTTATTTACACTTTGAATTATTTTTTTCATATCAGTACCATAAAATAATGAGCATGAACAAGAAAAACAGACGGTCACATCAAAGAACACCAGATATAAGGTGGAAACCCAATGTGGGTGAAAACCACCTGCTGCAATATGTCTCTATCTTCTTTCAAATTAGAAACTCCTTTTACAATGGTCTTGTATTGGTGCAGTCCTTTACCAGTACACAGGCTGCAACCTGCAGAGAGCTACAACTCTCTCTCGTTTTCAAGTCTCTCCTGGAAGGGAGCTACGACCCCCTACTTCTTTTCAAGGACCACTTTTCATAAATTTTCAAACTGGATCCATATACATTAAATGGTCATCAAGTACATATAAATTACAGTTAGCTGCAGTAACCAGATCAAAATAACAGAACTGAACCCAGAACACCTTATCAACAGAAAAATTTAGTCAACCGAAGATTTTAAGTCATATACGCAGTTTTCCTTTCACTGGCCTGCATCACTACGCACTTCACCCTCTGCTTCTCTGCGTATACCCACAGAGCTCCTTTTGTTGTACTGCGTGACCACGCACTGCTTCTTCTACTGAGCTGCGTACAATACGCACCCAAATACACTATCGCGCCGCGTACTTCACTGAAGGCATGCACCCAAAGACACTATCGCACCGCGTACTGTTTCTGTGCGTACGCACTTGAACCACCGTCGCTCTGTTTACCCACGCACTACTCCTTCGTCGCCTATGCGTACCCATGCACTGCGCCTTTGTCGCCCCTGCGTACCCACGCACTTATCCTTCTTCTGCTCTACGTACCTACGCAGAGGCACCATTAAACACCTGCGTACATCAGATTAGGGTGAAATTTATAGATCACCAGTGTGCTACAGTTAGACAGATGCCCAGATCTGATCAAGCGCTCGGGAGATCACCCTTTACAGATTCGCCTTCCACTTCACTTTCATATAGATCAAGGTTTTTGAAACAATAACCCAAATATTTCAGATCTTAAGATATTCAACCCAAAAGCATACTAAGCCAATATGATTCCTTTGCTTTATATAGGCAAGCTCTTCCTCAAATCAAGGATCATGGGGCTCAATAATAATAATAAAATAAACAATACCACGGGCCAGAACCATGATAACACAATTCCGTCGGCTAAATACCAAGGGTTAAACATAAGGAACCCCACGTGTGCGCGCTTTACTGCCTTGAAGTGTGTGCACTGGGGGTACGCACCTCATGAATGGGTAACTTGCGTGTCTGGACGCGGTCCCTGCACAGCGTACCTACGGGTACGCATCTTCTGAACTGTTCTCCTGCGTACTTCTTAATTTTCATCATATTAAGAGCCCTTGCCATGGGTTTTTCCATCAAGTACAACATTTGTAACCTATAACCATAACAGAAACATAATGCCAACAATCTCCCCCTTTGGACTTGATGGCAACCTTAAAAACTTTAGCAACATTCTCCCCCTTTGACATCAAGGGAAAATGGTTATGCTCCCCCTAAGAACATGCTCCCCCTGAATAGGAACCAGATCTGCAAAGAAGAACCATAATCCACCAAACACCATTAATGACCAAGAAAGAGATAGAGACATATTGCAGCTATATTCATACCAACTTCCATGATCTCCTTTTGTACATCTTCCATAATGCCAACAATGCCTTATATACTCCCCCTGAACCTATGCCGCAACCCAGCATATGTACGCATATAACTCAGATGAACCATGCGTACAACCAACAATCAGAAGAGTCTTAACAATAAGATGATGCATCAACAACCCCCAGCTTTTACGTGAGGTATTCAAAAGTCTCACTGGACAATAGTTTGAGCCCATAGAGGGCTTTTTTTAATTTGCATACAAGATTTGGATCATTTCCAAGAATGAATCCATCTGGCTGTTCAATGTATACTTCTTCTTCCAAGTCCCCGTTCAGAAAGGCTGATTTCACATCCATTTGAAATACTTTGAAGTTTTGAAAACTTGAGAAAGCAAGGAACATTCGTTTGGCCTCAGGTCTTGCAACAGGAGCAAAGGTTTCTTCAAATTCTATTCCTTCTTGTTGCGCATACCCTTTACAAACAAGTCTGGCCTTGTTTCTAATTACTTCTCCATTTTCATTCAATTTATTTTTGAAGACCCATTTTGTTCCGATAACATTCTTATCCTTTGGTCTAGGAACCAGTTCCCAAGTGTTGTTCCTTTCGATTTGCTCAAGCTCTTCATCCATTTCTTTTATCCAACATTCATCTTTGCATGCCTCTTTCACATTTTGTGGTTCAGTAGAGGAGAGTAATGCCAAATAGCTTGAGGCTTCGGCAACGTTTCTTCTTGTTTGTACACCTGCTTCTTTCTGCCCCATAATCTGAGATTCTGGATGATTCTTCTGAACATATCTGGATGGAGTCTTTTCTACTATTCTTGTCTGCTCCTCTGGTTCTTCTTGAGGTTCTTCTTGAGGTTCTTCATCATTCAGTTGTTGAGGGTAGCCTTCATCTTCTTCGATGTCTTCATGATGTACTTGTCTAGGGATGTATCCCTTCTCATCAACCACTACATCAATGCTTTCAACAATTCTGCCAAGTCTTTTATTGTAGCACTTTTATGCTTTGCTATGTGGAGAGTAACCAAGAAGAATGCCTTCATCTGCTCTAGGTTCAAGTTTTCCAAACTGCTCATCAGTATTCTTAATATAGCATTTGCTCCCAAATATTTTGAAGTGCTTTACCGAAGGAGTCTTACCATTCCAGAGCTCATGAGGAGTTTGAGTGTTGTTCACCCGGACATTGTTTTGTTGAGAATAACAACCGCAGCATTAGCAGCTTCACCCTAGAAAGTTGCGGGAGTTCCTGATTCATCAAGCATAGCATGAGCCATTTGTTGGACTGTTCTGTTCATTCTTTCCACAACTCCATTTTGCTGGGGAGTTCTAGCTGTAGAGAATTCTCTTCTTATCCCATGTTCTTCACAGAAATCGAAAAATTCATTTGAGGTAAACTCCCCACCTCTGTCGGATCTGAGGCACTTAATTTTGTGACCTGATTCATTTTCAACCAAGGCTTTGAAGGATTTGAATTTTTCGAATGCTTCATCTTTGTGCTTCATAAGTCCTAACCAGACAAACCTGGAGAAATCGTCAATGAATATATCAAGTATTCTTCTCCTCGAGGTGTTCTTTTCCTGAATGGGCCGCATGTATCTGTATGTACTAGCTCAAGAGGCATGCTAGCTGATCCTTCCTTCTCTGGAAAGTTAGTTCTGGTTTGTTTTCCAAACTGACATGATTTGCCTATGGTGTTGTCAGGAATTTTGATATCTGGTAGATCGCGAACTGCCTGATATTTGCATGCTTTCCTTATTTGTGAAAAGCTTAGATGTCCCAACCTTCGATGCCATAACCAGTGCTCATCATCCTTGCTTAGGTAGCATTGTTGTTGTCCTTCAAATATGTATAGATTATTTGGAGTTCTTTTGCCTTTGATCATGTTTTACCTGTATCAAGATCACGAACAATACATCCATTTGATCTGAATATCACCTCGGTTCTTTGATCACACATCTGACTGACACTTAGAAGATTATGTTTCAATCCATCAACATACAAACATTTCCAGCCTTGACCTTTTCTTTTAACTGAGCAATACCTTTTCCTTTTATAGTTGCAGGAGTATCATTTCCAAAAGAGACTTTCTTTCCTTTTTCTAGAGCAGAATATGACTCAAGTTTTTCTTTATCACCTGTCATATGCTTCGAACATCCACTGTCAATGTACCATAGATTTTCCTGTCCCTCTGCATAAAATGCTATCCCACATCTTTCTGTTTGTGGTTCCTTTATTCTCCATGTTTTGGTGCTTGAGGCTTGTTCCTTTCTCTGCTGAAACCTGCTCCTGCATTCAGAGTCTTCATGACCAAAGTTATTGCAAATAGAACATTCAACTTCATTTTCAAGAACCGAAAAGTTGTTATAGGTCCTTTTTGTAATCCCGGTCATACTTCTTTGTTTTTGAGCTTCCCTAGTCATGATTGTTTTATATGCAACACATTGAGCTGCTTTGTGACCAAAGTTATGGCAAGAAAAGCATTGTCCATTGAAGAAACTTCTGCGGTTATCGAATCTACCAGCCAATTGATTGTAATTTCTCTTGTCATCTATTCTTGAACCAAATTGAGAAGATTTTACCTGTGGCTGGTTGTAGCTTTTGTTCACCCTTAAGATGGATTGCCCCTGATAGTTTCTGTTTGCAATTCGTCCCTGTTTTACCTGATGGTCTTCATTGTGCTTTTGCTCATTTCTTCTTGCTGCATCAAGATAACTTTTTGAGGTGGATGCTTGAGAAGTTTCTCCATTATAGCCCAGACCTGTCTTGTTTAGAGGAGACCGCTGCACATTGATAATCTTATCCAAAGTTTCAGATCCTTTGACAAACTTAAGATTAATAGCTTTTGTTTTCTCAATCTCTTTTCTAAGACCAACAATTTCACCTTCTAATTTTTCAAGATGTCTTTCCTTTTCATCAATTTGAAATTGTAGAGTATCATGATCATATTCTTCTCTTCTATACATCTCTTAAGTTTAGTAATTTTTTCATGAAAGTAATCCACATCTATAGCATCCATATAATCATCATCTTCAAATGCCATTAACAATTTATATTCATTACCTCGTTCATCTTCATCACTGTTTGATAGACCATCCCTGTCTTCATGAGTGTAGTAGCTTTCTTACTTGCACTCTGTTTCTTGTTCCATCTAGCAGGTTCCTTTCCTTTATCCTTATAAGGACATTTTGCAGCATAATGACCTACTCTTCTACAAGCAAAGCATTTAAAAGGAAACTTACCTCTGAACCTTCCAGAACCCCTTTGAAGATTTCTGACAAAGTTTGATTCTTCTTCCTCTTCTTCTGGGACGTGGCTTGCTTCATAATAATCTCCTTTGCCTGATGCCTTGAAAGCAGCTTCTCTTCTATCTGATGGACCTCCCTTTCTCATTTCATAAGCAGTTAGAATTCCATGTAGCTGAGACATAGTAAGAATTCGTAGATTTTCCTTTTCTTCTATTGCAGATACTTTAGATTCAAACTTGGGGGACAATGATCTTAGAACCTTTTCAACCACAATAGCCTCTTTTATTTCTTCACCCAAATTTTTCATACAATTAACAACTTCATCTACCCGAAGAAAATAGTTAGCCACACTTTCATCATTATACATCTTGAGAGTCTCATACTGAAACCTGAGAGTTTGAAGTTTGGCACGCTTTACCTATTTATCTCCTTCATAGCTCGTGACAATTTTGTCCCATATCTCTTTTGCGGATTTATAGTGCATTACCTTCATGAATTCCGATTGGGATGTACATCCTAATAGGGTACTGACTGCTTTTGCATTTGTTTCATACTTCTTTTTCTCGTCAGCATCTGTAGGAGTAGTTGAAGGAAAAGCATAGCCTATCTCTACGATGTCCCAAACTTCTGTACCAAGAGATTAAAGATAGGCAGTAACTCTTACCTTCCAATAATTGAAGTTTGTCCCATCAAAAACGGTGGCCTGATAGATGCTTCCCTCTCGTAGTTGCTCATGATGAAAGATCTTCCTTCAAGCGATCAAGCTTCTTTTAGAAGGACCTGCGCTGATACCAATTGTTGAAAATAATACTGAGAGGGGGGGTGAATCAGTATTATCTAGTTCTTTTACCAAAGCTTCCTTATTTACACTTTGAATTATTTTTGCATATCAGTACCATAAAATAATGAGCATGAACAAGA
>APFE030173911.1:91130-110441 GCA_000404065.3 Pinus taeda | reverse complement strand
AAACTGGATCCATAAATATCAAATGATCATCAAGTACTAGTAAGTCACCCAGATAACCAGATCCACAATAACAGAAAACTAAACCCAGAACACCTTCTGTGGTGTCTCCTGTGGTGCTTCCTGTGGCGTCTCCTGTGGTGCCTCCTGCGGCGTCTCCTGCGGTGCCTCCTGCGGCGCCTCCTGCGGCATCTCCTGCGGCACCTCCTGCGGCGCCTCTGCACTTTCGCAGCTGCAGCACTCAAGAGATCACCCTTCACAGATTCGCTTTCCACTTCACTTTCATATAGATCGAGCTTTTGAAACAATAACCCAATATTTCAGATCTTAAGATATTCAACTCAAAAGCATACCTAAGCCAAATGATCTCCTTTGCTTTATATAGGAAAGATCTTCCTCAAATCATGGATCATGGGGCTCAATAATAATAATAAAATAAAACAATACCACAGGCCAGAACCATGATAACACAATACCGTCGGCTAAATACCAAGGGTTAAACATAAGGAACCCCACGTGTGCGCTCTTTATTGCCTTGAAGTGTGTGCACTGGGGGTACGCACCTTATGAATGGGTAACCTGCGTGTCTGGACGTGGTCCCTGCACAGCGTACCTGCGGGTATGCATCTTCTGAACTATTCTCCTACGTACTTCTTAATTTTCATCATATTAAGAGCCCTTGCCATGGGTGTTGCCATCAAGTACAACATCTGTAACCTATAACCATGCCAGAAACATAATGCCAACAATTAAATGGAAGTGCCTAATACGATAAACCCAACAATGGTAAACCCAAATGTAAATACTACAAACATCAAAATAAACATGATTTAGTTTGATGGTGAGACAATCATTGTCAGAATGAAAGAAACAACCATGGTTTACCATGATTGATATTATAAAACTAAGGGAATAATAAACCCTTCGGATTAATAAGAGAAACCCAAAGGAATAATAAAATGAAGTGATTAATACTAAGACCCCAAGGGAATAATATTAAATCCAAGGGACTAATATTATAAACATTAAAATAAACATGATCGACCATCATTGATTTACATATTGAGACAATTGCTATCACAATTCCATGTTGGGCCATGGTCGACATTATAATAAACCATGTTTGACTCGGGAATAATAAACCCAAGCGATTGATATTACAAACCCAAGGGATTAATACTAAAACCCCAAAGGATTATGAACCTAAGGCAATATTATTAAACAAAAGGGATTAATAATATAAACCCAAGGGAATAATGAACCCAAGGGATTGATATAATAAACCCAAACAAATAATAAACCCAAGGGATTAACAATAAAACCTCAAGGGATTATAAACCCAACGAATTATTAATACAAAGAACGAAGAGAACCAATAATTTGATATTATAAACCTTTGGGAATTAATAAACCCAAGGGAAAAATATTAGAAACCTGTTGTGCTATACAACAACCCTCCCCATTTCAAAATTTTTTATAAAAATTTTAACAAGAAAAGGCTCCCTTTTTTAATAAACTTAGCTAAAATCAATAGTTCTAAATAATAAGTCTTTTTTCTTTTAGGATAACTTCAATAACAATCGCATTTTGCAAAAAGTCCATATGATACATGAAAATCCTTATGATGAGGTTCGATCCAATGTAAACGTGAAACAAAACCACATAAGATAAAATATAAATGAAACATATCGCATCGCGCACATCCTTTAGCTAAAAGATGGACTTAACATTTCCTTTGGCATTCCCCGATGCAATAACACAATCGGAAAGCGCATATCACAAATTTCTTAAGGAAACATTCCATGGGGTCATACAACTTTGCTGATGTGATAAGTCGATCACAATCGCGCATTGGTAAGGTCCCGAAACACATAACGAATTCCCATTTGAGATCCGTCGATGCGATTTCATCATCATAAATAAAGGTGCACTTTTCAATAAAGTGGAAATAGTACAGTTAAACAAATTCTTGTGGGTTTTAAGAGCATAAATCATTAGTAAATGAGAAATAAATGATTTATTGATTTCGTAAAGATTATCCCACCTCCCTATGACAAATTAGTTTTTATTGCAATCTGAGCTATACGAAGGAAGTGGCTAAAGCATAAATCTGGGCCTATCGATCTGCGATATATGATTATTGCTAATCGCTAATCGGGAAAGTCATGATATTTACTTTAAAGAACTATTATTAATATGTGCGATGCGACATATCATTATGGCATTTAATGATCACGATTGGTAGTTGCCGAAATCATTAATAAAGCATGTATAGTTGAATCCTTCAAGGATTTCATACATGATAACATAATATATCAAATTCATATCACTTATTGTGCTTAATTGTTGTTAATCTTATGTATTGTGAATTATCATGGAACATATTTTCTCCTGTGTTACAACCATCTGTTTCTTTTGCAGAGTAAGTTTGAATTCATCAATTTAGTAGAAATGTTGAAGAAATCAAAGAAAGTAAAGATTCCAGTCTTAACCAAAGAGGAACTAGTAAAGAAGGTCTTGATAGGTGATACTACCTACATTGGCCTAGGAAAAGCTTCATGGGAAAACATATACAATTTATTAGAAGCTAAAGATCTAGAAGAAATTGAAGAAGAAAAGGGAACAGATAATTCCACTGAAAAATCAGGGAATACTCTCAAGGATTTGGCTAGCTCTTTTCTCCACAGAATAGCTACCCGCGAAAAAACATTACCTTACAATGACTTAGTTAGATGGCTAATTGGGAGTATCAACATAATAGATAGAGCATTTTTTACGGCTGATGGAAGGATTTTCAGGTCATTCAAAGAAGAAGTTATCAAAAAGATGTACCATTTGGCGAAACAACAGAAGCATTAAAACAAGGCATTGGTTGAAGCCTTTGCCAAAGAAAATGATGTGGAATTGGATCCTATCAGGCAGTGGAGGCATTACCCAAACAAACACAAGCATGAATCATCGGGTATGTATTCCATTGACTCCTTAGCATCTCCTTACTACTATGATGGTGCTATGACATGTACGCTCTTTGGAGTCTCTGATTCCGCTAGGTTTTCAATTGAAATGGTTTATTTAATGAAGGAAACAGTTAACTCATATATCACAGATTGGGCAACCATTTTGTTTGATAAAATGACCAACCATATCCTTGATTATAAAAGAAACAGGTTCGTGACTACCTAGGTAATACCCCCATTTTATATGAGTGCTTACATTATGGACACTATTTGTTTCAATTTCGATTACCCCATTCTAGGTTGGAAATGGACTCCACAAGACCCAACCACCATTTACATCTATCATAAGGAATTGTGGAAAATCCATTATAAAAACCATCTTTATAGAATTTGTCATGGTTTTGTCTTGCCCGTTCATTATGCTATATTCAATAAATCCGCTCTTTGATTATCCGATGAAGCCAATGTTGACTTAACATCAATTGGTAATTGGTTTGGTGAAGAAAAATTCACCTACATTACACTTTCTAGAAGCACTGCTGCTTCACATGTTCTCCCCTTATACATTCCCGATAAACTATTTGCCAGGGAAATATCTTATGAAATCATATAAGAAGGGATGTCCAGAAACCTAAAGGATTCCACAAAGCAAAAGTGACCTTCATTCCCCCTCCCATGTGGTAATTTCACACTCCATGACTTTAAACATCTAGAGAAAGAAGTAGATAAAATAAAAGCACTAAAGTTAGTGATCATTCTAAAGAGGCGATATGGTCCAAAAGAAATAGCCTATAACTTCACCTCTCATGTCAAAATTTCCAAGTTTGAACATGAGAAAGAAGATTATGATGATTTGTTCACCTCAGTTGAGTTATTTTCTCAAGTAAAACAGCTAGTGAAAATCAAATTGGGAGTAGAGGGAGTAGAAGCATTTCTAAAAGTTCAAAGCATGGAGGTTACAAACTCTACTGATGGAATTATTAATTACCACCCCTATGTTGCAACATGAAGGCCAAAGTGAAGGAAAAACTACCCAGAAGATTCCTGAAAAGAAGAGCCCTGAAAGGCAAAGGACAAAGAAAGGAACTAGTGAGCTCCTTGATACTAATATAAATATTGATCCAACTTTAATAAAGGAATGGGAGCAATTTGATATACTCATAAAAAACCCAAAGGACTCCTAAAACCTCACTGCACCAAAACCGCCCATAGCACAATAGTATGAGGTTATTAGTGTTCCAATTGAAGGGACAAGTGGCCCACCCAGGATGCAACAGGATATAGAAATCATTCCCAAAAATCCCACAGAAGGGATTGTACTAAAAAGAGAAGAAATGCCACCCCTTGATGTATTCTACAGTCCAAAGCACAGGGTTGTAGTTAAAAGAGAGAGGAAAAAGAGGAAAACTGATCAAGGACCACTTTCAACTCCTCGGGATGAAATGATGAATGTGGTATGGAAGTTAGAAGTCAATCCTAAATTATCTCAGAATGCAGGGGCTTATACAACAGCAACAATGGACAAACCCTCAGAGGTTAGTCAACCAGTTAGGTATAAAGATCAAAGGATCACATAGCTTGAGATGAAATCAGTAGAAGAACAAAAAAATATTAATCAACTAGAACAACAGCTAGCGGAACAAAGGAAACCAAATGAGCAACTTAAATAACAGTTGAATCTAGAGAAACAAAAAATTGATAAGCAAGCTCTCTTTAAACAATAGAAGTTGTCTCAAGAACTAAGCAGCCTTTAGATAGTGATTGAGCAAGAAAAGAAGGCCAAGGATGATTAAATTGCACAAATACAATTACAGATAGAAAAATACAAGGGTTATCCACAGGTTACTGAAATCAAAAAACAAGACTTGGAGATAACCAAATCCTTGTCTCAACAATTGAACATCCTTTCCCATAATATATCATTGGCTGACCCATTGTGCGACATCTCTGCATCATTGATTGAGAACATAGTTAACAAAAGATTGGAATTGGAGAAAGCAGATGAAAAAATAACAAACTTTCTATCCTGGAAAAATTCAGAGGAAGGAATGGCTGCAAATCTGCCAAAAATACAAGAATCGCACAAGGAAATCCCATTTTCGGAATGGGAATCTTAGCTAATGAAAGCCGAAAGAGCAACCTCTAGAGCCAGAGATACAATGAATGGTGTAATCGAATTAGTAAATAATAGTTTACATATGTCTAATTTGATTTGTGATTTCTCTCTAGGTAAACTCCTGAATGCAAAGGAACTGGAACATCATTGGAGACAGGAGTTGTCAAGCAGAGAAAAGTAGATCGGAGAAGTTCAAAACTTGACATGGGATGCATTCTAGTTTCTTCTAGTCAAGCCTCATAGCTAGTAGATGGCCATGAGATGCCTGTCTGATGCGGTCAATTGCATGGTTCTTGAACTCTTCGATGCCACCTATACAACCCGACTACATTCTAGGACGAGTCAGCCTTCGAAAATCTAGCCAATGCTAGCAATCTATGAGCTACAAGCACAAGAGAAGAAGCTGATTCAATGAATTAGTTCAACCGCCATCACACTACTATTTTTGTACCAAATCCTAGATTTTCATGTCACAGTTTGAACAACTTATAGCGATTTTTGTTGATAGTAGTTTTTATTTTTATTATTTAAGACCGTTTCATGTATTTAGAAAGGGTCATCAATTTGTATGAAATTTTTACTTGGGAAGTTGCACTACTTTACTTCCAAATATTTTTTTTTATCAAAAAGTGCATCAAGGTTTCCCATTTTTATCAAGAATTTTTTTCAAGACTTTCACTTTTGCATCTTCTAGAGGTTTTCTCAAATAGCAAAGTGGAATTGAAGTGGTATTCACATCAGAAGGATTCAAATGCATGCGGTACTTCTATCACTATTTTTGTCTTATTTCCTTATGTAAATGAACACTTCTTTAAAAATTGCTATTGTCGATATATGCAATTTTTCTTAAATAATTCTTTATCATATCATTTTTGAAGATTGAGAATTGTTATATTTCAAAGGATATATATCAGTGATATATATATTTTGATGAATGCAATAACGTTTTTATAATTACTTTGTTTAATTTCTGAAACAAAGTAACCATTATATGAATGCATCTTTCTACTTGATAAACAAGCCATCTATATGATTATTTTTCTTTTAGGAATAATCAAAGATCACATTGTTTATAAATTACTCGGCTTAGATAAGAATATTTATATATTTTTCAGTTGTAGGATAAAGACATTGTCATAGATCCATCCCACATGCTTAAAATTTGCAAAGCGAATCTCATGTTCTTGAAAATGAAGTAAATGTTACTTTGCTATTTAAGATGCTTGTGGCAATATTAATATTTCCTATAGAAGAGTTAGAATAGATTAGTTTGATTATGATCTAAACCAAAACCAATATAAGAACCACATTTTGCAAACCAAGAATAATTTTCAAGACTTGCACTTTTGCATCTTCTAGAGGTTTTCTGAAATAAGAAAGTGGAATCAAAGTCTTGTCACATCAGAAGGATTCAAATGCATGTGGTACTTCTATCACATTTTTTGACTTATTCCCTTATGTGAATGAACACTTATTTAAAAATTGCTATTGTTGATGTATGTATTTTTTGTCAAATAATTCTTTATCATGTCATTTCTGAAGATTCAGAATTGTTATATCTGAAAGGATATATGTCAGAGATATATATATATTTTGATGAATGCAATAATGTTTTTATAATTACTTTGTTTAATTTCTTAAACAAGGTAATCATTATATGAATGCATCTTTCTATTTGATAAGTAAGCCATCAATATGATTATCTGTCTTTTAGGAATAATCAAGGACAGCATTGTTTATAAATTACCCGGCTTAGATAAGAATATTTATATATTTTTGAGTTCTAGGATAAAGACATTCTCGTAGATCCATTCTAGATGCTTCAAATTTGCGAAGCAAATCTCATGTTCTTCAAGATGAAGTAAATGTTACTTTGTTGTTTAAGATGCTTGTGGCAATATTAATATTTCCTATAGAAGAGTCTGAATATATTAGTTCGATTGTGATCTAAACCAAAACCAATAGAAGAACCACATTGCAAACCATAAAACAATAAAACATGATAAATCATGACTACATTAATAATAACACATTTATATCACTACATTGTAAACATTAAATAGAATGTAGGCCATAAATACATTGATATCAATACATGAATGTATGAATAGTATAAATCTCAAGAATATTGATATAAAAACCTAGAACATGAAATCCCAACAATAATATTATAAATGTAAACAATATTTTCATGTATGGATCCTGGAGGAAAAAGCAAAGGGATCCACACAGAAGACCACAAAAATTAGAAATGCAAGAGAAAGATATAAAATAGTAACTCTCCCATTGCAGCAAAGCAACATAAATGAAAAAAACACATCTAAATTGCACACATTGGATTTAAAGAAGAACATCATAATAGGACACTTTAAGATCAGAGATATACAATTTTGTACATAAAAACAACATTAGTGTTTAAAATAATCACAATCTGACCAACATTGCAACCACAGAAAGAACATTAAGTCTTAACATATATTTTTTGTTTTGTCTACATCAAATAATCCACTACAAAATTGAAGTTTAAAATTGTAAATAAGGCCGCAATGTTATTAGTTGTATTTCATAGTGATATGGACTTCAATCGCTCCTCTTCCTTCTTCCTAATTGTAACATATGCGCTATATTTCATCTTGGCATAACATTGGAAGGAAAAAGGTGGTGCAATGGGTAAACCATCTATTGATTTCACTCTTGAGATGGCTATGAAGGTAAGGCCTTGTTGCTCTTTATTCCCGATATCAACTGACGCTCATTCTAAAGTCAATCCCTATGACTTATGGATTCTAAGAGCCCATGCCATCTTCAAAGGAATTTGTTTTCGATTTCCTCTTATCACTGGGGTGATAGGGACAATGTTTGGATTTCTTGCATCAAATGGAAAACCAACATACTTATAAAAACAATAGCTGTGAACATTGGAAGTCGAGGTGGCTTAGACGTAGGCAGATAGAATATATCCTTAACAAAACCAAGTGCACCATTCACCAAGCCAGCTTCAACCCATAAATTACTTGTTAGCATAACACGCTGACCACGAAACAACAAAACTTCACAGTCCAATTGATCATCATCAACACCACCGATTTCTGAACGCCTTGAATATTCAGTAACAAATCGTGCAATTGGAGAATTTAATGATTTTAACATATGCGTATTATGAAAGGACAACAAATTATTTGTTGGAAACATGTGAGCCAATGCATTAAATAAACCTCTTTCTGTAGGATGCAACCTCATATTAGCCCGAGACATGAGAAAGTCCCAATCTTCAAGAACAGGTTCTACATTTCTTATGTTATTGAGGACTCTATGAAAACAAGATTATTTCTCATTATTCCCTTGCTGACGAAAGATTGTGTCAAGAGTGACAACAATGTTGAATCTGTCTCACAAGACTTTCCCTGTTGTATTAGCTGCATACAAAGGCTTATCTCTGATAGGAGACAGTTGGCCAAGGTCACCCACAAGGATTATGGATCTCCCACCAAAAGGACAAATCTTTTTCTCTGGAAATGCTTCTTGTAACTGAGCATCTATTTGCATAAACAACCTTGATCCCAGAAAGCTCATTTCATCAATCAATATATATCTAACATGTCACATTTCCTCTTGGAATACTGCAAGTGACTACCCCTATAGTGGCTGCATATCTTTAATTGGGATTTTTAGAGCCGAGTGTATTTTTTTTACATGTATATTAAAAGCAGCTATTCCTGTTGGTGCAAGAAGAAGAAAAAGGTTTCTTCCATTACTTGAAAAATTAGAAAGAGCTTCAAAAATACAATGGATAAGGAAAGACTTCCCAGTGCCCACAGTGCCCTAAATAATCATAAGAAGAGCTTCATGAATTTCATATTCAGCAAAGTGCCTGAACACAATCTCAAAAGCAAGTCGTTTTTTTTCTGACAAAGAATCTGGAGATGTAAATGTTCTGTTTGAAAGGTCAACAATATCACCCGCTGATTTTTGCATTACTTATAAAATTAGTAGCTTCCTCTGCAACATCATCAAAAATCGTTGTAATTTCCCAGTCAAAGGATATATCAAAGTCCCTTTGACCAAGGGTGTGAAGATAAAAAACATTCACATTGTTTGGTGGAACCAAACGAGAGAAAATCTACCATTCTTGAAAATCATCTTCAACATTCGTTTCGTGTTTAGAAAAATCACCATGCCCTTCATCTTCAATATTGTCTATAATTGATGGGTGTCGATCAACGTGCCATGCTTGATATCAAAAATTCCTCCAACTTTCAATAATGACTTCAGCTGAAAGGTCAATTTCTGCAGAAATGTCACGAAATAGCTTGTACAATAGCAATTTTGACTAGCAAAAGGTTTCAAATTCCTCTGAAGCCTCACCGGGAATAGAACAAAGCCATGGCCCAACCCGAACAATAGCATGAACATCTTTAACCTTCCATGGACATTGTTTACACTTGCTATAAAATGTCCAAGATCTTGCTGTTTCTATCAAAGATAGATGTTCAAGGAAAAAAGGTCTCTTCTGATAATGTTGAACGAAAGTATTCTGAGATGAACATTGCTAGCCATCCCTTGATATTTTCCTGAAAACCTTTCTTCCAACATTTAAGGAAACAAATTTCCGACTACAAACGAAAAGAGGTAGCTTAAGCAACATATGGCATGTTTCTTGTGCTCCAATGTCATGATCAACAATCGTTTCTGCAAGAAACTTTCTATATGCACATAAGGCATGATCCTTAGAGCCAACAGAATTTGAAATTTTGGTTAACATATGATGATAATTTTCAGACCTTTTTCTACTTTCGATGCATACTTAGCAATGTATTTCAACACAACATAGTGAGAAAGCACTGGCTGACAATCAACATTTGCATGCCACATTGTTAGAAGGTAAATGTTATGTACATTAAGATTTTCATCATTTCTTGTTGGCTCATATTTTTTTCTTCCTTGAACATCTATGAACAATCTTGATTCACCACGAAGATCCCATGGAGAATTGTACTGACATGTTAGAATAGTGCCCTTTTTGCGCAAATAAGAATCCATAGTACACTTTGTGTTCCTTTGGACACGGTTTAACAATTCTTTGTAATCATTATGAGGATTAGAAGAGAAATTCTGACCAATATTGAATAGGCATGCATCATCATTGAGGCTTCGTGGAACCATTATGTTGTGATGATATATGTCACGTGGATTCCATGCATTTACATATTTGTTGAAGAACATATTTAGAAGTTGTACATCAGAACTATTTGACCAATCAAGTTTTTCCATGTCAGGAGCACTTTCTAACCATAGGAAACCATTGATATTCGTTGAAACTCTGTGTTGCCACTCATGTCTGAAATAAATGAGCTTATAGTTACTAATAACAATATAAATAGATACACAATAGAAGTTGAAAAGGTATATAAAAAGAATTTGAACACAAACCTGTACCAAAAGTCTTTAGCTTTAAGGTATTTTTGGATAAATTCCTCTCAAAAAATATTGAATCTATGGTGCATAAATGCCACAAAAATACGAGGGTACTGGATAACATTCTCAATTTTCATACGATGCTCATTTGAAGAATGATAATGTGAATGTATGGGCATGATGTTATGCAACTCTAGCCACTTTGTGTCAGCTGCACTCAAAATAAAAGATAATGATGGACATCCTAACTAAGTAATCATGTCTGTCAATTTAGATCGACACTTAGTCCAGTATGCCCTTGAACCTCTCAGAGAAGAGCCAAACCACATAAGATGCTCAACCAACTTATTATCTGGTAAATTAGATAGTTGGTGATGCAACTCCTCAACTGTTGTAGGTGAGTTATCAAGTAAATGTTTCTTTGAAAAAAATGCAGTAGTTTCTTGGCTCCAATGCCACATTATCATGTTTAATAGGTAGTATTGAAACTGAGGATGGCTTCCAAATATTTTATCATAGTACCTAATAAGATGCAATGCATACTCATGAACTTTAACACTACAAATACATGGTTACAACCAATCAACATCACCAGTGGGGAACAATGTTGGGAATTCCATATCGAACAACTCCTCTGTATTATATTCATTCACTCGAGAGGTTATAATAGTGGGCCAATCCATGTCTTGAACATGTGAAGAATGAACATTATCAAGAAATGCTTTAATTTCTTCCACTTCTCTACGTTCATTTGGTAGGCGAGCAACAAACGAAGAAGGATGAGAGGGCAAATGCTCAGCATGAAACTCTTCATTATTAGTTTCATTAATCTTAGATTCTTCAATATGACAATCAACAAATTTAAGCCTGGACAAGACATCTGTTGATATTTTGGGTAGAGCATTCACTGAATCATAATCAATTACAACATCTCGATAGTATTGATCACGCTGGATTTTGAGAAGCAATGCATCCATCACTCGAGATCTTTTGACATAGCATTCATAATATTTAGACTCAGTGCCATGTCTCCTCACAATTAGAAAGTCAATATCTTCAACACGTCAGGAAGGCTTCATACAATTGTAGAAATATCTTGAGGAAAGCTAATTGTATGACCACTATACTTGTATTGCCCACCTCAAGCATGTGTCACTTGCAAAATGGGATTCACACATGCTATTAGCATTTCTTCAGCTTGTGTAAGAACTCTTCAAATATGAGGTTGCTCACCAGGATCCATATTATTATACCGACAAAAACGATGGGCTCCTCTTTCACTCTTACATTGTCTACAAACATGTTCTTTAGAATGTCTCACAACAAGGATTCCAAGATATGATTCTTGGCAAATATGGCACATCTGGACAACTGACAAGCTATCCATCTTTGCTCAAAACATTTTATGCATTGCAATCATGTTTTCATCTAAATGAATATGATCTCTACTCACAGAACCATTTTGAAAACCATTTCAATGACTAAAATCCCTTCTAACATTTACTTCATCTTCAAGAACATGAGATTCCCTTGGAAAATTTGAAGCATGTGGAATGCATATATGAGAATGTGTTTCCAAATTTATGGTGTGCGTTTCGCGAATCTGAGAGGATGTAAAGGTCTCTTTGTCATAAAATACTTTAAAATTTAATTTGAAACTAACTATAAATGAAGAAAATGAAAAAGAATCAAATGCATTCAAAATTTACATTTTTGTCTTCACGTGGATGAGAGTTATGAGATGGCTGCTCTTGGATTCTAAGAAAAGTAGATGAAACATTTTTGCATGTAGTTTCTTTTCCTTTATTCAAATGAGTTTTTTCCTGTTTCAAAAAAATAAAACACGTTATAAAACTAAATGTCCAAAAGTGAAAGATTCAAAAATTGAAAAAAAATCAAATACATCTACAATAATTTTACAATTTGATCTTTTGGATTCCAATTGGCCAACCTAATGAGATGACATCATGGTTTCTCCATGAAATGTTAGAAAACATAATTTCAAGGAATCTGTAAATGAGAAAATGAGAAAAATATCAAATCCACTCAACATTTACATTTGTTTGGCGATGTGGATGAATATTATGATATAGTTCCTCTTCACTTCTAACATCAGTAGATGTAACATCTACGAAGTTAATTTCTATGCCTCTATTGGAACAACTTTTGTCCTATTCAAAGAAAATAAAAGATGCCATAAAATTCATTATCTAAGCAATTAGAAATTTAAAAAATGAAAAGTAAATCAAAAACACTGAAAGTTACATTAGTCTGGACTGTAGCTAAACAATCACTATTGCAACAAAAACCAAAACATAATTGTGTTACCTCCATTATGCCACGTGAAACGCTATCAGGGATGACCAATTCTCTTGGTGGGACCACATTACATTAAGAAGCGGGATTTTAGGTCTTTTGTTTCGAGCAGCTGAATCAAAATTATCAAACAAATGGTCAGGTAAACTATCATTCAAATCATGACACAAAATGTCATCATTACCTTGACCATGGCTTTTTTGCAACCCTCGGCCATCAAAACATGCAATTGGACACATAGAAGGGTGAGGGTGGACATTTGTATGCACAATATTGATATGGCATTCTTCCCGATTGCAAGATGTCTCCCCAATGTTATGAATATTTTCAGAAGAGCATAAAACAACAAGACTATTTTGAGGAGGAGCATATCCTAATAATGAACTATCAACAGGAAATGTTCTTTCCATTATATCGTCCATACGACGATACTTACAAGGAACTATAGAATAATTTTGAAGAGTGGCTTCACTCATTTTTCTCTCATATGCATCTGTGCTATGCTCATTTATTGCATCCTTATTTTGTTGATACCATGAACGATGACTCTCATTAGACCTCTCACGTAATTGTGATGATAAAGTTCTTTTTCTTGCACGCATGGTTATGCCTTCAAATGAACTGTCTACAATGAATACAAATTATTCATTATGCAATCATAAACATGGAACATAGAAAGCGTATATATTATTTTTTTTCCAACCATATAAACTTATGAAAATGTATAAGGCTTTTTCTAAATGCCTAAAAACAAAAACAAAAATTTCAAAATGGAAAAAAAAAAACAAATGAATTCTTCCAAATGGCTCAAACAAAAAAAGAAGTCTAAATTTCCATGTATCATATTATAATCAAAATGGAACCCATACTATTGCGACATAAGAATCTCAAAATTTGGAACTATATATACTGTCAAAATATAAATATAAATATTAAGATGAGCATAAACATATAAAAATGTTTGAGAATCAGTGACAAAAACCATTACAAATATAATGTGTAACATAAATCATAGAAATTATAATTATACAAAGAAGGAAAACAACATATCATCGAGAAACATCTACAAGTAAATAAGAAAACTTTAGTGAAAACAATAATAAATATTTTACATCACAAAGATCGATGCAAACATAATTTTAATGTATTACAATAAAGACACATAGTATGTATAGAGGCAAAAACGGAAATATTTTCCACAAACACAGACAGTATATAAAACGGAAATGCTTATAAGAACTCCTAAGAATACTAATATCCTAAGAATCAATCACCATATCCAATGGTTGAATCTCATTAGCAGAATCCATACGAGCATCAATTGCAAAAACATCTCCATACTCAATCAGATCATTGCAGTCCTCTTATGCTTAGTACCAAAACCGAGATATCTACTATTTAGTTGAATTATCAATATCTATTGGAAAATATATGCGAGTTACCATGTCATATAATAGGAAAGGAACTTCACTACAGTTACACATAAGAACCAGACCATGGACTGTTCAGAATGAAAGATAGCCAGGACATTTGCTATTTATATCTGCAGAAATTTCTTCCAACAACTTCCATCTGAAACCCCAATCATCTTCAAAGTAGTCAGTTCCTCATTCAAAACACGGTTGACCAAATTGGAAATCATCTAATTCTTCAATTGACCATACATAAGTGGACCCATCATTGACAAGCAATATCAACTGATTCATGTATATTGCTAACAGCATACAACGTATGTCACTAATTGGAACAAATGAAAAACCCCACTCATTTTTTATTACGTCAAACTAGTAGATTGTATACCTGTACCAAGGATAATATTTATACTCCTTGTTGAGATACAACCAAAACAATTTACTTTTATAAAACACTACATTCTTGGGGGGTGAAGTGGCACCAAATGGAACAAGAGCCCTTTACCATACCCTATCAAGACTACTACAAAAATAAAATTTAGATTGGATTCCTTCATAGATATGTTCTAGAACAACCCATTCATATTTTTTGCTGCTTACATTTTCCAATAATGAAAAGATCCCTGAGTCTCCAATTCGTACTGGCCCTATGTTTTTAAATGCCTTTGTAAATGGATTCACTACAGAATAGTTATGTGTTTGGGAGCATTGTGTTGGTAAGGATAAAACCACCATTGCTCCAGCAACACACTCTACTCTGTATCTTGAATCTATGAATCCCAAATGAAGTTGATATATGTGGCCATTCTGATTAAGGTATTGGGTAGCAAAACAATTATCTTCATTATTAAGGAAATGAATGAGAAATCAAAATTGGTTCATGGAGACGTTCTTGCAATGTAAAAAGAAAGAAGGGTCCTGCAAAGAATTCTTCCATTTTTTACATATAGTGCCAAACTTTATCGCAACCGATAAAGGGAACCACAACAAGACAAGTTCAAGAACATCAAATGGAAGAGAACTCCAAATAGTTAGATCCATGATGCAACAGTGAAATCACCTAATAGTAAAAAAAAGGCATTTGATATAAACAAAACAATCTAGTGTTGAATAAAATTAAAAGTAACATAAATACATAATTTACCACAAACAATTTTCCATTTTGTTGAGACTATGTTAACTGAAAAACATAGCAAAGGATCATGAATCCACCATGATGATAGACACAGTGCAAATAGCCATGGAAGCTATTGAGACATTCATTAAGAAGGAAGGACATCTACTGAAAGATGTTAAGAAGGAAGGAACCTATGCAAATGATTTAACCTTGAGAGAGTCAAAACTAATAGAGGAGTTCTTTATAGAGGACGACCAATCTTTTGAAGTTGTCAAAAGTATGGAGAAGTATCTTTCAGAAGATAAAAAAAATCTGAAGTAAAGGAGGATGGAGAATGTCTGTTAAATGAGAGAAGCAATGATTTATTGTAGCAGAAAGAATCTAATAATACATTTCTTGACACCTAATCTTCTGGAATGTGAACAGTCATCAAGAAGATGAACTGATCAGTCACATTCATGTGTATATAACAATAACTACCTAATGAAATATACGTATCAGTTTTTCTGGAGTTACTCCTGGCCTGACATGGTATTAGAGCACAGGTCCCAGGTTCCTTTTTTAGTGTGCCTTGTAACTCCTCTGTCCTCTATCCACTGCCTTCTGCTCTCTGTCCACTGCTTTCTTTCTGGTGAACGTTTGATGAGGCTGCTTATTGAACGCTGCCTTCTGACATTGAAACCCTTGATTTTTTGAAACGCTGTTGTATCCGCGTTTTCATTTTTTTGTGAATGCATCTTTGTTGTATGCTGCTGTATCTGCGTTTTCATTTTTTGGTGAATGCATCTTTGATGTACGCTCCTAGACATCTCTTATTTCTTAGAACCTGAGCTATTGATAGCCTCACGACCTTGATTTTAGAGAGTTTGTTCGGCGCTCCTCCAGTGACCTTTGCAACTCTCAGCAAGGCTAGCTCAGCCTTGAGCTCCTTGAGCTGGCTTAACAGCTCTGATTTGCTCTTGTTGTGGAGCTCATGAACCTTGCTCATTGAACTTTCCACTAATACGAGCCAGGTCTCCACGGTATATGTAACATTGTTTCTCCTCGAGCAATATCTGAGCTCCCTGCATTGTCGCTGTAATATCCTTGGTCCTGATCTTGGAGACAATGTAAGTAATAAGACATAGTAGTAGATGAGGCCCTTGCGAAGCCTTTGTAGTTTTCGGGTTTTATAATAGTTGAAGCCATTAAGGACTTTATGCATTCTCTCGTCTTGAGGAATTTGACTTTGCTTCACCATATCGGCTAGCACATTTTCGAAGACCTGTGCCCAGGCCAAATAAAGACGGTCTGGACATTTTATTAATGGTGCCCATGTAGTAGAATGGACACATTTTGTTGCTCCTTAGGTTTACAATTTTATAAATATAGAACATAGCAATGCATGGAAACTCATGTAGTGCCACCGAACCTGCAAGCTTCGTATAGTCGACCAAACTAATCAAGTTCGTTAGTGGGAAATCTCACTACGTTTTCTTAGCAGCATAAGTTTTTTTCTCCACAAGAGAAAGTTTTTTTTTGCCATCAGAATCTCACTATTTTTTTAGCAGCAGAAGTTTTTTCTCCACAAGAGCAAGTTTCTTTTGCCATAAGAAGTATTAGTCTATCAGCAAAAGTTTTTTTTTTATATCAGCAGAAGTAATTTTTTACAGAATGCATTCAATCATCTCTATCATAGGAATAGTTCTCACTGGCAAGGAGAACTATCCTGATTGGTCCCAGATGATACAACACACCCTCATCTTCAATGAGTTGTGGAAAGGAGTGTGTGTCAGAGAAGGAGACAGTGACCCAGGAAAGCCTACATCACACAAAGAGCTCACCATCTCGGAAAACAAGAGCATCAAAGCGTATGCATTAATCACAGCATCTATAAATAAGGAGGTGAGTCGCCACATTTCATCATATTCAACTGCCTTTGAAGCTTTACAAAAGTTGAAAGAACTCTATGACTCACATTTTGCACTTGAAATCATCCAAATTATGATTAAACTCTTCACTCTTGAACTGCAAAATAATGATCCTCTTGCTCTTGCATCTGAAATCAAGTCTATAATGCATGATATCAAATCCACTAAAGTTGAGCTAGATATCTCTCTTATTGCTTTTCTCAAGGGACTTTATCCTACATACTCCAATTATCTTGAGTCTTTGCATGAAAATGGAAATCTCAAAGATATAACCTTTGACTCTCTTGTGAAAAAGATTGCTGAAAGAGAAGAATCCTTTGGAAAGAAGACAACCCCTAAATCTTCTGAAGGGTCTGTATGCTTGGCTCATAAAGAAAAGTATCATGCTCAAGATTCTACAAGAGGAAGAGGTGGACGAAGAGGAAGAGGAAGATATTTCAGAGGCAGGGGGTAGACATTCTCAAGGAGAAAAGGAAGATTTACATTGTATTTGCTGCAAAAGAAATGGATCACATGATGCCTCTACATGCAAGCTACCATGGGACAAAATTGAGCAGAGAAGAAACCAACAGAAAGGTAAAACTGATGATACAGACAAAGGTAAAGCACCTGAATCCGCTCACTATATTGAGGCACAATGTAACACTGGAGTAAATGAAGATTTGTTTAATAATTCACTTGCTTCCTGGAGAAATGATTGGCTGCTTGATTCAGGAGCAACCTGTCACATGACTCATAGAAAAGATTTTTTTGAAGATTTCACTGACAATGTTGATGGAGTAGTATACTTTGCAGATCAGTCAAAAATCAAGACATCAGGGCTTGGCACAATCAGGCTTAAACTTCCTGGTCTCTCAGACTTTCTTCTTGATCATGTTTTATATCTCCCACAGCTCAAGAGAAACTTGCTGTCCTTGGTCCACATCCGCCAGCAAGGTCACTACATTCATAGGTTTGATGGCAAGCTTGAGGTAAGAAAAGCATCTGATCACTCACTTGTCATGAGGGAATAGAAGAAGAAAGACTTTTCAAACTGCAAGGAACATCTACTCATGCACAACATTTCTCATATATTTCTCATCATGAAGAAGGTACACTTCCATCAAGTTTATTATGGCATGCTAGATTTGGACATTTAAACTATGAAAGTCTCCGTTTATTGAAGAAAAATGGTGTTGCTGGTTTGCCTACAATTCCTAGAAAACTTAAGCAATGTGATGCTTGCATTCTAGGAAAGCATAGCAAACAGTCATTTCATGACTCACATTCAAGAGCACATAGGAAGCTTGAACTTATTCATTCAGATTTATGTGGTCCAATGCCTATTCCTTCTGCAAATGGCAATAAATATATCATGACATTTATTGATGACTACACCAGAATGTGTTGGGTTTATTTATTGAAGAACAAATCTGATGCTTTCCTAACATCCAAGAATTTTCATAAATGGATTGAAAATTATGCACAATCTCATATTGGGTCTATTCGCACTGATAATGGAAAAGAATATACATCAAATGAATTTGAACATTATCTTCGCCAACATGGGATTAAACATCAAACAACTGTGCCTTATAATCCAAAATATAATGGTGTAGCTGAAAGAATGAATAGAACAATCATGAATATGGTACGATCCATGCTTTTTTTTAAAAATGTAAAGATAATGTTTTGGGTTGATGGTGTTCTATATGCTGCATATATAAAGAATACATGTCCATCTAGTGCTATAAGAAACAAGACTCCTTATGAATTATGGTATGGACATGTTCCTTCGGTAAAAGATCTCAGGATTTTTACTTCCACCTGTTATGCTTTGATACCAAAGGTACATAGAAACAAACTTGGTTCTAGAAGTCGTAAGTGTATCTTCTTGGGGTACTCAAACACCTCCAAAGCATACCGCCTCTATGATGAAGAAAATAAAAATTTTGTTATATCTAGAGATGTAATTTTTCTTGAACCATCCAAATCTAACAATGTTGTTGAGCGTCAACTTGATCTCTTGGATAGATTCGCAAAAACGAAATCATTTCAAGAATTTGAAAATCAGATTCCACATCTTGAAGGG
>APFE030173911.1:71660-91110 GCA_000404065.3 Pinus taeda | reverse complement strand
AACTCCAACAACGGATGATGCTTTAAGTGATATAATTGATAGAATTGGGAGACTCAATCTTGATTCACTCCGAACTCAATCAACAGAGAAGCCTAGACCATCTCAGAAAGGTCCCCCAAAGTGGCTGACAAAGACACTTGAAAGCGTTCATCCTGATGAAATTGGAAAAAACAGGAACCAGAAATTCAAACCAAAAAAATGGAGGTGATGTAGATGACTCTAATTCACCTATTGATATGGATGTTTCTTATGATTGTGAATTGAACTTGTCTACAGATTTTGAACCAAATTCCTTTAAAGAAGCTTCTTCTCATGATAAATGGAAAGAATCAATGCAAAAGGAGTATGATGCCTTCATAAAGAACGACACTTGGAAGCTGGTTGATCCTCCATTTGGAACCAAACCAATTGGCTGCAAGTGGGTCTACAAGAACAAGTACAAAGCTGATGCCTCACTTGCCAAGCACAAAGCTAGGCTTGTGGCAAAAGGTTTTGCACAGAAGGAAGGGGTCGATTATGAGGAAACTTTTACTCCCACAGCAAAATGGGCCACCATCCGGACACTCTTTGCACTAGCAGCTCAGAACGGTTGGAAAGTCCATCAAATGGATGTAAAAACTGCCTTCTTGAATGGAGATCTAAAAGAAAATGTTTTTATGTCCCAGCCTGAAGGATTTGCTGTGAAAGGACATGACCATAAAGTATGCAAACTTGTGAAGTCCTTGTATGGCCTCAAACAAGCACCACGAGCCTGGTATGAAAAACTAACTGAGCATCTTCTGAAACTCAACTTCAATTATTTTGATCTTGATGATGCAACTTTATTTGTCAAGAAAGTTGGCAAAACAGTTGTATATCTTGTGGTATATGTAGATGATATTTTAATGACAGGGAACAATGAAAGCTATATTGCATCCATAAATAAAGAATTAGGAAAAAGTTTTGAAATGACTGATTTGGGCCATGTTCATTACTATATTGGCATTGAAGTAACCCAAAATCCAAAATCCATATTTCTTTCTCAAAAGAAATACATTGGAGATTTTCTAAACAGATTTGGCATGATAGAGTGCAATCCTCTTTCTACTCTAATGGAACAAAACTTAAAGCTCACATCTATTGAAGGAAAGGAATTTGAGGATGCAACAAAGTATAGACAGCTTGTAGGAAGTCTCATCTACCTCACTAATACCAGACCAGACATTTCATTTTCTGTTGGAATTCTCTCCAGGTTTATGCAAAATCCTTGTGAGGGACATTGGTCTGCTACAAAAAGAGTTCTAAGGTACGTGAAGGGAACTTAAGACCTTGGAATCAAGTATACACAGGTGGACGACTTCAGCGTGATTGGATACTTTGATTCAGACTTCGATGGAGACAAAGAAACTGGAGTATCTACTTCAGGATATGCTATGAGTCTTGGATCAGGAGCTGTCTCTTGGAGATCACGCAAACAATCAGTTCCGGCAGATTCCACAACAGAAGCAGAATACATGGCGGCAGCTGAAGCAACGAAAGAAATTGTGTGGCTCAGGAAAATTCTTGAAGATTTGCAGGTAAAACAAGTACAATCAACTCCACTGATGATTGACAAAACCTCTGTAATAAAGTTGGCCAATAACCCAAAGTTCCATGATCATACAAAGCACATCAATACTAAATATCATCTCATCCGACATCATGTTGAGGCCAAAACAATCCATCTCCGTCATTGTTCCACAAATGAGCAAATTGCAGACATCTTCACCAAAGCGCTTGGAAGAGAAAATCTTGAAAGATTCAGAACGATGCTTGGACTCACCAACATCCCTTCAGATTAAGGGGGGGAATGTTGACACCTAATCTTCTGGAATGTGAACAATCATCAAGAAGATGAAATGATCAGTCACATTCATGTGTATATAACAATAGCTACCTAATGAAATATACGTATCATTTTTTCTGGAGTTACTCTTGGCCTGACAACATTGATATTTGAAACTATGAAAACACAAGAACAAGTTGTTGTGCAAGAAGGAGATGAAGTTCATTTTGAAGAGCTGATATGTGAAGCAACAGTTGAGACAGTTGAACCTTACGATTTCCAAACTAATAATTTGTGTATAAATGCAACAAACAGAAGTAATGATGAAATACTTATAAAGTGTCACAGAGAAATTGCATTACTTACACTTACTTTGTAATTATGTATTGATTTATATATATCTCCAGAGATTTAATCCCAAATTGAATAAGTGTAAGAATAGAATGATGGAAGATGAGTGAACTATATCATTATGTATATATATATGTGTGTGTGTGTGTGTGTGTGTGTGTGTGCAGGTGAAGTGCAGAAATCACACAGAGAATACATAAAGAGGAGGATCGAGATGGGCTGTTGAATCCACTAGAAGGACAAATCAAAGCTCAGGAGGAAGCGTGTGTGGCAAAATAACAACAAGACGAAACCTTTAAGGAAGCAAAAAAATGAAGACCTAGCATAAATTCTAACTAAAAGGAACGAGAGGAGGAGCGAAGATTGATGTTTAGGAATCGTTAGATCTGGGAAGATCAACAGCTGAGATGAAATCAGGAAGGTGAAATATCACATCGACGAGGTCATTATATAGTTTAACTCCCCCAAGTGGAAAACCCAATTACACTCAGAAACGGTGAAAAACACAGTCGAAACCAAGTGCCAAAGTTGAAATATTATAGGGAATGGTTTATATCCCTATGGGGCCTGTAAAGATATCAGATTGGAGTATGGAAGTCGAAGGCGTCTTGCATTGAGGTTGAGCGATATGCGATCGTGCGAGTTAATCTAAACCGTTGGATCATAGATCAAATCGGGAAGGTGAAATATCACATCGATGAGCTCATTATACAGTTTAACTCCCACAAATGGAAAACCCAATTACACAATCAAACGGTGAAAAACACAGTAGGAATCAATTGGTGAACTTGAAATATCATAGGGAATGGTTTATATCCTTATCATGTCCATAAAGATATCAAATCAACGTATGGAAGTGGAAGGAGTTTGGCATTGAGCTTGAGCGATATGCGCTCGCGTGACTTAATCTCAAGTGTCGGATCACAGATCAGATCGACGGTCGAGATCTGATCGCAAATTGCAATTGGAGGAAGCACATATCGCAGTGCACAATGGAAAGTCTTTGAGACCTGGAACCGATGGGCATATAGTGGCGAATCTATAAAATTTGAGATCTACTATATATAGGATTCGGAGCAAGATTCCTGTGTAATCCATATATTTCCATTAAAGTGGTTTAATGCTAAAACATACGTTAATGCTCCGATATCACATATCGGAGTGGAAGGGGTGATGGAAATACATATATATATGTATTACCTTGGAAGGACTGATGTTTGATTGCAATGCGGTTAAACCTTGGGAAACATGAAGCAACAGTTGAGATTGTTGAACCTTATGATTTCCAAACTAATAATTTGTGTATAAATGTAGGAACCACAAGTAATGATGAAATACTTATAAAGTATCATAGAGAAATTTCATTTCTTACACTTACTTTGTAATTATGCATTGATTTATATATATGTCCAGGGATTTAACCGCAAATTGAATAAGTGTAATCATCAAATGGTGGAAGATGAGCGAACTCTATATATATATATATATATATATATATAATATATATATATATATATATATATATATATATATATATATATATATATATATGCAGGTGAAATGTAGCTGTCAAACAGAGAATACATAAAGAGGAGGATCAAGATGGGGTGTTGAATCCATTAGAAGGACCAATCAAAGCTCAGGAGGAAGAGTGCACTACAAAATAATAGCGGGACAAAACTTTTAAAGAAGAGAAAAAATGAAGACTTAGCATAAATTCTAAGTAAAATAAATGAGTGGAGGAGCAAAGATTAATGCTCAGGAATCATTATATCTAGGAAGATCAACGACTGAGATCAAATAAGGAAGGCAAAATATTACATCAGCGGGGTCATTATACAGGCTAACTCCCCCAAGCAGAAAACTCAATTACACTAAGAAACGGTCAAAAGCACAGTCTGAACCAAGTGCTGGACTTGAAATATCATTGGGAATGGTTTATATCCCTATGGGGTCCGTAAAGATATTGGATCGGTACATGGAAGTGGAAGGAGTTTGCCATTGAGATTGAGCTATATGCGATCGCGCGAGTTAATCTGAACTGTCAGATCGCAGATCAAATCAGGAAGGCGAAATATCATGGTGGGCTCATTATACAGTTTAACTCTCAGAAGTGGAAATCCCAATTACACAAACAAACAGTGAAAAACATAGTAGGAATCAACTGTCGGACTTGAAATATTATAAGGAATGGTTTATATCCCTATCGAGTCCATAAAGATATCAGATCGACATATGGAAGTAGAAGGATTCTAGCATTGACCTTGAGCGATATGTGATCATGCGACTTAATCTCAAGTGTCAGATCGTAGAGTGGATCGACGGTCAAGATCTGATCGCAAATTGTAATTGGAGGAGCGTAGATTTGAGTGCCTAATGGAAAGGCTTAGAGACCCAAAATTAATGGGCGTATAGTGGCGAATCTATAAAATTTGAGATCCACTATATACATAATTCAGAGTGGGTTTCCTGTGTAATTCATATATTTCTGTTAAAGTGGTTTAATGCTAAAACATACCTTAATGCTCTGATATCTCATATTGGAGCCAAAGGGGCGATGAAGATACATATATATACGTATGACCATGGAAGGACCGATGGCCAATTCCGATGAGGTTAAACATCAGGAAACGTGACAAGGATGTACGGAAGGGCGAAAAGGTATGTTTATGCTGGCATTTTCCTTTGTAAATGGTTTATAAGGAAATATGCGACGATAAGAGATTTATGTGTTAAAAACATATGTAACCAAAGGTTTTGTAAGGGGAAGCTTATATATGTGTGATTTAAGGTTTTGTAAAGGTTGTGAAGTGGTTTTGTAAAGGTTTGAAGTGGTTTGAAGTGGAAAAATATTGCGGAAAGAAAAACTGTACATACCTGTAAGATCGATTTCTGAACGCCTTTGAAACCTGAAAAAATAGTAAGGAATAATTGAATCACACACGTACTACACCAAATTATTAGAGATAGCCACAAGAGCATGGAAACAATTAAAAACGCAATCACCAAGAAAGCATTTCTCCAATGCTGAAACCTGAAAAAATAGTAGGGAATAATTCAATCAGATAGGAACTACACCAAATTATCAAAGACGGCCGCGAAAGCTTGGAAATAATTAAAAACATAATGAGATTTGCCACCCTTTTTACTAGATAAAAGCTAAGAGAAGCCAGCATTCTAGTTATCCTTCAACAATTCCTACAAAATTAAGTGCTAACAAAGAAATGCATGCATCCACGGAGTGTTTGACAATCACTGAGAAAGCAGTTCTCCAATGTTGAAACCTGAAAAATAGTAGGGAATAACTCAATGAGACATGAACTACACCAAATTATCAGAGACAACCACGAGAGATTGGAAATAATTAAAAAGGAAATAAGATTTGTGACCCTTTTTACCAAATAAAAGCCGAGAGAAGCTAGCATTCCGGTTATCCTTGAACAATTCCAACAACCTTAAGTGCTAACAAAGAAATGCATGCATCCACAGAGTGTTTGATTATAATATATGGAATGAGCCATACTATGAGGTTCAAACTTTTGTATTGTAACTAAAAACTCAAAAACCCCTGGTGGACGATTATAACAATAGGTAGAACCTTTCATATTTTGACTGTACTAAACTGAATTAAAGAAATGTTTCATTGATCAATGCCTACATACCTCATTATCCTAGTTATTGATGATTGTGAGGCACAAATGCTTCAACCGTCATTGTAATGAATGAAACGTGTCCTTATTACTCGAATTTATGCCTACATACCTCATTGTCATGGTTATGGATGATTGTCAGGCATAAATGCTTTAACCATCATTTTAATGGATCAAAACATGTCCTTATGCTTCAACCATCCATACATTTCAGAATGCAAAGAGACCACTTTCAAAGGTACTGTGAAAGACGGGTGTTCGACAATAATTTTTAAATATCATTTTTTCTTAGTCCTATATACATGGTTATCAATGAGAGGCATAGTAAAGTTTTAATCATGCTTTGTAAAAAAATAATTTAAGGATGGTTTAAACATGTGTTCTAGACATGCAAGAAAGTTATTGTTGTGAGTTTCATTCATTTATTTAGTGACCACTACAAGAATATACTGGCATCTTTCAATTCAGGGCATGTGATCAAAAATATTAATTAAGAAAATGATTAACTTGTCGATTTTGATAGGGGGACGCCTATCGGCGTAACTAGGTTTCAATTATAAAAATGCCATTCTTGATGATTTGCTAAAGAGATTTAGTCATTGTCATCATCAACAAGGCTTTGCTAGGGTTAGTTTTTGTTGGACACCTAATCGTCTAAGGGTTAGTGTGGAAGTTGAACAACCAAAAGTGTCCAAGAGACCACATGGAATATGAATCCAAGGATCACACCATGTACTATAAATGTATATCATTTGTTAATAATAAATGTACTCTCCTACTTATCATTTATATTCTGTTGCTGCCATGTGTGTGTTTAACATGGTATCAGAGCAGGTGTTCTCCTTCCTTGCTCAAATTTGAGCCATTGTTTTGTGGCCTTTGTAGATCTGAACACTTCTCCTTATCAGTTTTGTTCAATTCTAGCCAAGCTTGGCACCTTTGACGCTGATGCTTCCATTGGTTTGACAATGTATTCATTGACTTGAACGTTCTTGTAGTACTGCCTTCTCTGCTCCTGTTGCTACTCAATACCTGCATAAAAAACGCTCAGCCTTTTATGGGCTCATATTTGTATCTCCCATTCCTACCATGAATCCCTATAATGGATAGAGAATTTTATGATTTATGCCTTTAATAATCTGGTGTGTACATTGTTGGAGTATATGTGGAAGCCGAGACCCCATTTTGAAGCTTGAAAGCTTGTGAAGTTATGGACGGTGCTCCTGGTATAACGTAGTTTGTAGAGATAGTATAATGCTACTCCTGATGGAACTGGTAATGGATCTTAATTCTCGTCTTTCCACCTCAAGCAACAAATGACTATAGAATTGATCCTTTTTAAAATCTGGACTTGCAATTACAAGAGAACAGACAATACTGAAGTTACAGTGCCTTAATATTGTCTGCAAAACATTCACCGTAGAGATTCAATGGAAAACAAATTTTCTGCGAAGTATTGAGGTATTCAAGCTTATCAATTGTTTCAAATTCTTATACTTCATTTTCCTATTTCCTATGACAAACTGAAGGCTTCATGGACAATGAAGAGTCCAAGGCAAATTAATATCAGTAAATACTCCAGCTTCATAGGACACATGAATTATTGAGGAAGCTGCATATTTTATGGTGGGGCTAGTTCATATCTCTTTAAAGAATTAGAATGGAAGAGGCTTAACTGACTGAATCTACACAAAGCCATATCTTGACAAATTCGTGATTGTGTGATGATGAATGTAGATAAGGGAAGAAGTTTTAATTGCTAGGCATAATTCCAATGAGAAATAGGGTTGAAATCCCTCACTGTTAATGCTAGATTAGAGCTGCATAATTTCTGGGTTGAGTCACAGTTAAGGTGGAATGAGTTAATTGCTATTCAAAGGCTACCACTATCACCCACTACATGAGGCTGTATATCATCTTGGACAGGCTCATATTGTTGACTATGTGGAGTTTTACGCTTTATTGGTGAGATGGAAGGTGATACGACCACCTTATGGTGTCTATGACAACTGCGTACCTTTATATTGATTTATGTTGGGACATTTTGAGGTGCTATATGGAGAGGAGAAAATTCTGAACTTATATGTGTCATTGAAGAATAGAATAACTACATTGAATCGTCTATTGTACCCAAGCTCCTCTACTCTAACTATCTCCAATCTATTTGCATAGTAAATGCTAAGAGGAAGTTGCCTATTTTCTCTCTTTGTATGATAGAAATTACATTTATCAGCCCTATGTAAATCTCTGTGCTTGAAATATATTAGCTTGAAATTTTGGTAGCTTCATTCTGGGTACATGTCATTTATTGCGTGTATTTTCTATGTTGGAATTGTCAGAAAACACCTACAATAGTACACAATCGAGCTGTTTAACGAAATGCTACACTAAAAGCATAGCACAAACTCAGAAATTTAGTATGAGAAGATAAGTTTTTTCAAAGAAGGGATATTACACCAATGGAGGCCGAGCTACCTAGAGAAGAGAGCGAAAGTGTAAAGCTTCTATATAAGGTCTGAAATCATCATTTAAAGATCATTTATGTGCTACAACAATAATCCAAATTTATGATTATATTAGTCCTGAATGGAGCGAGCAGTTTGAGGATTTTACAAATACATTTTCACTATGGAAAGGAGTTGATCTCCCTCAAAATTCTAAGCATAAAATATAAATTGGAAGCCCTAAAGTCTGGCTGTTGTCACCTTAAAAAAAAATACCCAAAATTCTGAGAAAGTTTGAGTTCGCAATTAATATATCACCCTCCTTCACGATATTATCTTGGAGCTAGTAACACTGTGGTAAATTCTGAGTATATAAATATACAGTCTGATCAAAAAATAGTGAGACAGTAAACAGACAGGTGGAAAAGAATCTGAGTCATGAAGGAGAATCAAACTTATGCATCTCTATAGGAAGAAAGCATTTTTGACTCAAGGAAGGAAGAAGTTTTCAACAGTGAATGTGTCATGCACCAACTCATGTAAGGAACCTTGAAAACCTCATCTAAATTAGAAGAGCCTATGGGCTACAAACTTGTCAAGTTAGACATTCTCTTAAGGCAACAATATCGGGCTCGCTATGTAGAAATTGAGGCACAAGACATTGTGAAGTGAGAACATGAGCAGACATCAGTGCAAATTAATTTGTGTTGAAAAGTTGGCAAATTAATTTTCTAAAACCATTATTGTTTCTACAAGACCATTTTTGGTCATTTATTGATTTGATTTTTTAAATAATAGAGAAAATTCATGGATTATGGGAGTTATTAAGCACTCTAATCTTATCTACTGGTGGAAGCATAGTTAAAGTATACAAAGACACTCTTAGAGATATTCAAACATATTTACAACATGCACAATAAAACATTGTTTTTTGCAGCTTGAATCTCAACTACAAAAGGAAAAATTACAACAGTGGAGTCATCATTCTGAACCTATTTATGTTCAGAAGATTGAAACAGACTCCAATAAAAAACAAGGCAATAATGTTAAAATTGATTCAGATCTAGTGCCCAATAAAGAAACAATTGTACGTGCAAATGTAGAAATTCAGTCTACACTTCCCAAGTCAGTCATCAGACCTTGGGAAGAGCTTGCCCACAACAAGCACAAAACTAGTCTTGGATATGACAAGGACGTGTCCTTTCATATTCCAGATTACTCAAAGCCCATCAAGCTATATAGTGCTAGATTTCTTCATGACAGTTCATCTCGAACTGTTCCTGATTCTGCCCCTCTTCTACAACAACAACAATAAATTTCCAAATGCCAACAGTGTGACCAAGTTGGCCATATGAAAGATCATTGTTTTGATATTCATCCATGTAAGCACTTTCATAAAGCCAATCATTCTTCACACAGATGCTTCAGAAACAAACCTCCGACAAGAAAAAAGATTCATCTTGGATGGATTGCTTCTTAGCAATGGGCATTAACAGCCAAGAAGATATTCCAGTCACATGTGAGAACTTGCTCTAGAGTATTAAACAGTCTTGAAGTTGAGTTTTCTCCATCATCTCACCTTGTATGTGACAGGGGGGGAAATGATGGTCATATACAAGCTTTAAAGCCACATCAAGCGAGCCTAGGCCACAACCTACCATACTAGATTCGGAGTTGTAGCCAGAGACCAAGATGCCCCTGAGCATGCCTTCAGTAAGTGATACCTCTTCAAAGAATTGGGACACTTCCCCCAGTAGAAGACTTCAACTTCTTGCCAGTTTCGGAAAAGTTACAGGAATTTCATTAAGCATTCGAGAGTTGTTGGTCATCCTTAAACCATCACAGGTTGAGACTTCTCTTTTCAGGTTGAAGTTATCCCTTTTATGTGGGGTGAGACCTCCCTTTCATGGTTGAAGGTTTCCCTCTTCAAAACATCAGAAGCACTTCCTCTAGCAAAGGACTTGAGCTTCATGCTGGACTTGGAAGAGTTCTAGGAATTTCACTAAGCATTCAAGTGTTGGTGGTCATACTTAAACCACCGCCCTTTATACCAACATTTCAGAGAGAACATTCAACCTAGTTGCTGCCGTGCATTTTTGCACATTTTGTATTACAACTCTCTTCTTGGACTCATACATAATCCTCCGGATTAAGGAGGGGAATTTTGGAAACCTAATCCTCTAAGGGTTAGTGTGGAAGTTGAAGAACCAAAAGAGTCCAAGGGACCACATGGAATATGAATCCAAGGGTCACACCATGTACTATAAATGTATATCATTTGTTAATAATAAATGTACTCTCCTGTTTATCGCTCATATTCTATCGCTGCCATGTGTGTGTTTAACAGTGCTGGGTGGTGACTTTCTATTGAGGCTCAATGTAGTTCAATTGGTCTGATATATTGTTGAGGTTACATTGGGTTCAATTTATTTGATATATTAGGTGATATATAGGTTAGTTTTAGAAATTGAGTTTCATTTTGGAATTATATAGGAAAATAATTGTCTCATTATTTTTAATAAAAACATTTTTAGCTGTTAATTAGATTTAACTAAGTGTTTGGAACAATAATGGTTATCTTTTTCACTTGGATTCATAAATGACAACTTATATTTTATTCACAACCTTCAAGTAACATATACACCCAACTTGTAAGTAACATATTATTCACAACTGGTAGGTAGCATACGCATTTATCTACTTATTAAATCAATATGTTAAAAAGTATTATTATTAATATATTTAAACATTACACTTTATATACATCATCAAGTTGTAATACATTTGGTTAAGTGGAAAACAAGATGCTATTATACTAACACCAATATCACATACACAATGACCAAGGAGAAAATTGGAATTAGATGATACCATAGCAAGAAAAAACAATGGGATTGGGTTGGTGCTAAACTAATTCCATTTGAATGACTATGAATGTTGCATCAAGAAACAAATATCACATTTAACAAACAACATTGCTACAAATGTTTTGGAAAATTGGAACCCAATCTCCGTAAATTTGGAAATATAAAATATTCATAATCTAAACAATCAAGGTTATAAAAGCCAGCATATCACCTCAATTTTATTTTTCTTTCATAACATATTTCATCTATATAGCCTAACCCAAAGCTCTCAAATCCATCTCTGCAAATTTAGAAATGTATGACAAATTTTATCTAAACAGTTAGGGCTAGAAAAAGCTGCGACTCACAACAAATCTATTATGTTTTCGTAGAATATTTCATCTAAACGCCATAACCCAAAGTTCTTAAACTCAAACTCTGCAAAATTGGAAATGCACAACAAATTATTTCTAAATTGTTGGGGTTAGAATAAGCATCCAATCTCGCTAACTCTATTCTTTTTCCATAACTTACTGACCCAAAGATCTTAAAGCCATGGTTAGAACAAATTTATCTAAATAGTCAGGGCTAGAAAAATCTCCTAATAACTCCAAATTTATTTTGTTTCCCAGCATATTCAATCTAAACAACCATTACCCAAAGCTCTTAAACCAAATCTCCCCAAATTTATTTTTGGTAATAATTTAAGTAATTATGATAAAATTATTCTTTGGCATGTATTATAAATAAGTAACTATACATATTAGTTATAAAATATAGATGGATTATAAAGAATTATTTATAATCTAAAAATATATATTATTTTATTTATTTTATATTATTTTACTTATTTTTAATTTGTTAGACTAATAATAGTAGTAATAGGTTAAAAGGGGTGCACATCTTGATCTCTACCATAGTGGGCTGCATGTTTCTTTAATTGAATTGAATTGAATTTAATTTTGCATGTGAGTTTGCTATGATTTTGGTTTCAATGTTGCATAATAGGAGCTTGGGAGATCGAGAGGTGAAATAGATTTAGTATTTAATTATTATTCATAATTAATTAAATTATAATTACTAATTTTATGTTTTATTATTTTATTTTATTTTGACGAAGTTGAGCATGACATCATATCTCTACGATATTGGGTTGCATGCTTTTCAATTTAATTTAATTTAATTTGGCCTAATTTTGCATCTGAATTTGTTATGATTTTGGTTTCAAAGATGCATATCTACTCATATTTATCTAGATACATTCAATTTAGAATACACATTCATGAAAAAAACTGACATTAGATATAATTTTGTTTATTTAATTGAAGATTATATATTTCTGAATGAAAGATTATAGCTAGCCCCTTAAGAGAAATGAGGTGACATCTTTTTCAATTTGTTTTGCTATTTTTCACAAGTCACGTAACTTAATTAGTAAAGGAGTAAGTGGTCCATAATCCATACATATTTTTTACTAGCCGAAGAATTTTTACTTCATTAGCATTGGGACTAGGAACTGAACGTTATTAAAGAAATGGAGTAGCCCTTGCTTCCCTTCCATCATTTAGACGGTCCCGAGCTTGCATCTGAAAGTTTTTTCAAAGCACTTGGTTTTCCATCTCCCTTTTTAGGATCACATAGTGTAACAGGAAGGTAGTAAGTGGCCCATCAACCACACATTATTTTAATTTTAGGTAAGGAACAAACATAACTTAGTGTAAGTAGGGGATTTTATAAAGGATCATTGTATATCCACATCACCTCACACTTTTTATGTTCACTTTGTCACTTACACAGACATTGTACTACACACACTAAGCTACTCTATAGTTTGAACAAACGGCATCAAGTTTCAAGAGATTTTGTACATAATTTATTTGAGCTTACATTTTCACACCATAAGTGAAGGAAGACACCTAAAAGCAACCATAACTTGAAAAAACTATACTTCCCCACAGGAGCCATAAAATAATTTATAGTTTAGGTTAGGAATGTTGGGGGTGGGCATCTAATAAGCTGCCATGGTCATGTTACATTTTGACACATAGAAGTTGTCTTTTAGGGTGTTTCAAATCCTTCAATCATCCCATAGAAAATACTACCCGGACAACACAGAGACCCGATTCAGAGGGCGTTCAGTTTAGGCTCAGTGCATGTGGTACTATATGGGGCTACAAGACTTGTATAGTGCTTGGTACTAATCAACGACTACCAAGAAGCTAAAGACTCGACTGCCCCCATGAGACAAAGGTGTCTTATTGGCTACATGATAGGTTATTGTTCCTATAGGTGGAGGTGCAAGAAGTAGTAAAGCCTCATTCATTACCTTTGTTGATTCTTTTGCTTATTGAAAGCCTCACTAGTTCTTTTGAGACGTAGCCCAAATACTCGTCATAAACTATATCTCTACAAGGCCCAACTACTTTGAGAGTGGAAAGGACGAATATGTCTTGATACGATCTTTTATCATACGCAAAACAAACTAAAACCATTTTTCATATTTGATTCATCAATAGCTTAACCTAAAGGGAAAGTAACAATTTATTTTTCACTTTCTTTTATGTATGTAATTTTTTTTGTACACATATCCCTGGCCTCACTATAGAAGTGACACAAAATCCATTTAAGAATACATAAACACCTTACATTTTCATATTAGGGATAATAAGACAATGATACACATAACATTCCAATTCCCATTTCACCTAAATATACATTAAAATAAATTCTACAAACAGAAATTGAAACCAAATATTTAAGTTTACAAACAAAATATTTTTAAATAATAAAAATAATTAATCAAATTATAATTAATTAAGAAAATTGAAACCATTAACTATATTTCATTCATTATAATTATAAATTCTAATTACTTATAAATAGTGTTTCCTTTTTTTCCATTAACTATTGTGGAAATATAATTCTGATTGTAAAATATACTATTATTAATACCAAAATTCAATAATTTAATGAAATTCAAATTCTCCACTAAGAAAATGAAAATAAGTGTAAACTTACTTCATAATATAGTTTGTATGAATTGAAATATGTTCCCCAAATACTCTTGTTAATATATAAATGTAAATTTTGTTATACTAAAATGGAAATAATAAACGTACTTGTCATTGAGATTTTGAAATTTTTACCAAATGATATAGAACCGGTTATGGTTTATTAAGATTTATATCTTAGGAGCCATATCGGTGTTCTTAACATTTATTTGTAAGTGGAGAAAGAAATACAACACATTTTAATAAAAGCACAGGCATATTGAATAAATAAATAACCTACCAATTTCATCAAATGAAATGACAGAAGTAGGATTGTAATTCTTATAACTAGTTGCAAAGTTTATGTTTGGTTAGAAAAATTCAAAATAATAAAACTAATGCAACGATAAAAATGAGATGGATAATAAATATTGGTAGATATCAGTTTTCAAGGAGACATGCGTTTTTCAATATATATCAAAGTAAAAAATTTACTTCCAAAGCTTGTGTTTTTGAGAAAAAATATGTTTATTACAAACGTTCAATGAAACTAGTGCAACCATATAAATTAGATGACTAGTAAATAATAGATATCAATTCATAATCAATAACAATATACACTACTTTAGTAAATCTCATTTTATTAACATTTAAGAAAAAATAAAACTTAACTAAATTATAATTTTATTTTAAATTATATTATTATTATTAGTTACAAAAACAAGTAATACATAAATTAAACATCTATACATTTAGAAAAACATGTATCTAGATTTTTAATCATGATGATTTTCACTCACTTTACCATGTAGAATTTCTAATGTAAATATGCTTTGATATAACTTGCTTTATATGACACTTGGTTGTATCGATTTATTTTTAATTAATTAATTTAATTAAAAAGACCAAAAAAACATAAATATTCTAGAACATTCCACAAAAATTAATTTCCTACCACTAATAATTATTGATGATTCAATAAAAATTCTAAAAACTCTACTAATTTTATTAACTTACTAATTAACATTTTATAGAGCAGGGTGGTGGGAAATACAGGGGTTATTACAAAAACTATAGGATTAATTGATAGTGCATTTGTTTGGATTCTTGATATTTCAGTAAATAATCATTCTGAATCTTATACACTATGGAAAGTTTTGAAGGCTTCCATCAACTTTGATTTTCAGATTTTGAAGCTGGTGATGGATTTTTACAATGTAACAAGGCGTATGGTTCACATTACTCCATTTAACACACTTTTGGCTTTAATTCTAAAGTGGGTGAAGAAGGTATCTAAGGCCTCTCTAGTGTTAACTTCTTGCATGCTTTAACGGAGCATACTACTTTCATAAAGATATATGCAAATCAATCCTCACATTGCTTACGTAAGAAACTATTTGGTTCCACACATTTTTGATCTAGCGAGAGGTTCCACCATTTATTCTCCAAGGATTATAGTTATAGGGTTTTGATTTTTAGCCAGAGGAACTAGATTTCAAAATAAAGTTTGATTTGGTGAATCTTAACTTTCGGAGCTACTTGATTTGCATGATCATTATCCTATTATATGACATTAGTAAGTCACCACCATTGTGTCTTGTTTTCTCAAACAAGATTTAATAGAGGGGATTTCCTCTTGTCTTAATTCACAACATTTTTTAGTGGTTTACTCTCGATATTGGGGTTTTTTGGGGAGATGTGTTATGTCTCTCCCTTTCATCCATCTTCGAAGAGACGCAATTAGCACTATGATTCCCACTATTGTATAATAAGTGGGGGTGTATCATCGCCCACACCCACTACCCTTTTCCTATTTCACTTCCACCATGCTTTTATCCATCAAGCCTAAACCATGCCTTTATCCATCACCAACTAGTCCGACATCTACCCAGCAAGGATAGTCTTCTCCATTGCCCTAGACCTTCACAGTGAGAATGAGTAGTTAATCAAAATCTCTTCATGAATTAATAAAATTGATTCTATGCATTATATTTCTTACAACTAATTTATTAATATATTTTTTCTAGACATATCAATATGGAAATTCACTTGAGAGTACAATACATAAATAATCATTCTTTGTTTTAAACGAAAAGTATTATAAACTTTCTTTAAAAAAAAAAACATAAAACACAAGTATATGATAAACAAAGCACAATATATCAACCCATGATAAATTCAACTTATTGTATAAATAGATATAATTTTATGTGCATTGTGAAGAAATCCCTGTAGGAAAGAATCATAGACTCTAGCTAATAGGTTATAGGAAAGAAAACTTGGGTCCCCACTAGGACCTTCCAATTAAGAATTTTAAAAAGTGGTATATGATAAATAATAAATATTAAAAATTAACACACATTGTCTTTACATAAATTAACTAATTAGTATCTACTTACTATGGTTTTTTTTAATATGAACAAAATTTATTAATGGATCTATGACATTCATCAAGGTATAAACCTTCTTCAACAATGTTTTGTTTTGTTCAATCATGTCTATAACAAGAATAACACTTAAATATATTAAATATATTTTGAAATTTCCATATAGTGAAGGACCTTACAAGACTACATAGCGAAATGCAAAGTAGTAGTTCTTCGTATGTTGATTAACAATAAAACAAGCAAATATCATTGCTTTCTCAAGCTTCATGGCACTTCCAAGATTTTACTGAATGTTTGTGTTGTTGGCCATTATTTCAACAATCCAACCACTAGCTAATTAGTTGATTAATGAATGTTAATATTTACACTTTTAACAAAATTAATAAAATATGACATGAATGTTCATATTTATACTTTTAACAAAAGTAATAAAATATAGCATTAGGAGAACAACGGCCAAGTGAGTAGGATGTTGATTAATCTTGTTTAAAAATTTAGTATTCTTTTATCATCAATAAATCATTTCTTATCCCATCATGTGCTCATAACTAGGATGCTAAGAAGAATAAGAGAAGGAAGAAGAAGAAGAAGAGGAAGCAACATAAGAAAGGGTTTAATGAACCAACCATGGTCGTGAGTGTTGGTAATGTTGAGGAACCCTCCAACATGCAACACATGCCCAAATACCTTTTCAAGCTTTTTAAGGGTGCTCACCTTCTTAAGGATTGTTCTAATATACCTAGAGTCTTAGAAGTTTGGTATAATATTCCTATGAACTTATGGTTGATCCATTAACTAGTGATTCTTAAGTTCTTGGGGAAAAGGGTAAAGTTAGGTTTCCTTGTAGGTTATTTGAAGGGAGGCATCAAAATCACCTTTTCCCTCATATGGATGTGGCCTCTAAATTGTTTAAATCAACTTTGTTTAGAATGCCCACTTTTGCTATGGAGAATATGTTGAGTCTTGCTGCCTTTAGTAAACTTAGTTCTTTCTTGATCAAACTCAAAGTGGTTTGACATTCCTACATTAGTTTTGACCCAAAACTGTCAATCTAGAAGATTACAAAACCTTCCTCCTTTTAGAGAGGTGTTATGTCTCTCTCGACGGCCCCTCTTTGAAGGGCCTCTATTGGCACAGCATCTCATGCCTTGGTGTTGTGCACATCCTTTCTTTTATGAGATTTTCATGTTAGGTATTTCCATTCAACCCCTTCCACCTCAACCACTCATCACAAGTTGTACCATGAGACCAACATGGTGACACCACGTCCACAAATACATAATATGCCATACATGGTTAGTCTAAATTTCTCAGAAATATTTAAGTTGATTAATTACCCAAATATTACCTTTACCAAAGTGGTTTACCTGAAAAGTACAAAATATTTACCTAAAAATGTGATTTCTATTATTAGTGATATTGATTAATCAAGAGCATAATATCTACTCAAACCAAATTATTTTCAATGCAAATTTTATAGGTATTTGAAGAATGAAGAAGTGGCAGAGGATTAATGGGTTGGAAGTTGAAGACCCAGAGGATATGATTGAATTTTTAGCAGAAGACTTAACATGGTCAGAGATTGATGGGGACCAAATTGCAATTATACCATATTGTCAACTTGATGAATTTATAGGAAGAGAGGAATCGAGTGAACGTGTAGCCACTCAATTTCTTCTTACTTCTCAGTGAAGTAAAAGATAAGACTGGAGTACATTATGTGAGTCTTTATATATTTTTTCAATATATGTATAATTTTTTTCAGTATGCATAAATGTTATATCTAATTTGTCATAAATGTTTTATGTATAGTTAGGGTGTGCATATAGTCTGAACTGCAGAAACAAAATTATGAGTGCATCCTCAAATCAAACGAAAAACACAATTGACATGAAAGTATTAAAGTTGGTTGCAAATGTCACTTCATTGTGCGACGACTCCAACTTAGACCAGATGATGTTGTAATAATATATATTGCATGTAGGCATATTGATAAATCCAATGTTGTTTGTCATGGAAAATATGCAATTGATAGGCATATGAGATTCATTTATGGACCAAATTTAACAAGGGATATGCGATCTATTGTCCAACATTTAATCCAAAGAGGTTTTAATGTTACAATAATATGGGACAAGTTCATATATGATGTGAAGGGTGGACTGAGTGAGTTTTTACAAAGGGACATCTTGAGATACATACATGACAAGACAAGATATATTAGACATTTACAATGATACCATAAGGCTAGAGTATGTTAAAGATCAAATTGATCCAATAAGTGTAGAATTTTTGTATAAGGAACAATCTGAGAGCTTTCTATTCTACCAGAAACAAGATCTTGCTGAAAACATACCTTTTATGATAGGCATATAGACAAAGTGGATGCATTCAATGATGCTAAAATATTCTCAAAAATATATAATCTCAATGGATTCAATATTTAGTAGAAATAAGTATGGGGTTAGTACAAAATTATCCTAAATTTGATTCATTAATTCAACCCCATTTTAATGCTTGTATCTTATATAAATATAATTATGTACTTTGTTTGTAATGTAGTATCAATTTTACACTTTAATGGTTTTTGACAAACATCACAATGGGGTTCCAGTAGCTTGGGTGATATCATCAAGCAATACTATAGCTAATATTTCTAAATGGATGTCAACCCTCTTTGCCATTGGGAAGAAGAGTCACCAGATTGGCATGTTCAAGCCTTCATTACAGATGATTCTACTGCTGAAATTTATAGGTTTTAACCCTATACATAAATTACCTGCATACTAATTCTTAAACACAGAAAATAAACAATGCAAGAGCATAACACATAAAACACATATACACTGAGATTTTTCCCTAGATCCCAAAATCGGGACTACTACTTGATTTTTTATTATGTTCCTTTCAATATTACAATACATATTTATACATGCTGAAGCATCCAATACCATGGAATGAAAACCATCGTGTCTAAA
>APFE030173911.1:50784-61103 GCA_000404065.3 Pinus taeda | reverse complement strand
AATTCCATTGTAGACCACCTTGACAGGTTCCCAGATTCACTTTTGTTACTTATATTCAACAAATTTGGTGATACTAAAGCATTGGGACGATGTTGTGTAGTTTGAAAGAGGTTCTCTAGTATAGTCCCCCAAGTGAAAATTGTCGTAGTTAAGGTGGACTATGTTATATCCAGTGAAGAAACCAACCTCAACAATAGTGGTAAAAACAGGGGGATATGGAACTATTTGATGAGCATCATAATGGGTAATAGGTAGCATTGTTAGGTCATGGCAGACATTGTAACATGTTTTGGGCCCAGATAAATCCATGGTTGCAGAGGTTTCCCATCATTCTCTTGGTGAGGTTTTAAAGAATTTGAAGAAAGTGTAGAATATAATGATTGAATTTCCTAGTGGAGAACTTAGAATTGTTAAATCAACACACTCTTTGATCTTCCAAAAATTTCACTAGAAATAAGAAGACTCTTGCTGTCCTAGTATGATCTCGGCTTAAGTAGTAGACTCCCCTTATCCATGAGTCTCGGATATTGCTAAATCATAATATTTGGTATAACTTGCATGTAGGTTGCTGGAAACACTCTTGGTGTTAGAGTGGTAGCCATAGGGGTTTATTTGGGGTCTCCCTTGGATTAGTCCAAACAATTATTGATTCATCATGTGTTAAAAAAATGAAGATAATTTGTTGTTGTCAATTAAATTTCTTTTTTTTTTTATGCTTTTCATTATGGAAGGGTGACTTGAATGTACACCCTTCTAAATGAAATTAAGACCTGCCCTTCGAATTTTATCACTTCATTGAATACTCATCAAATGTGCTTTCCAATTTACATACTCAATTCCTGAAATGAACACTCCTTAGAGTATAGCCTCATACAATCATAGATTTATCCATAACATGGATCCTCCATCATACATGATTTAGTGTATGATATATGACACTTCTTCAACTCATCTACATTTCGCCTTATTCTATTTGAAATTCTGGGTGATGATTTCTAATGTGCATTTGCAAGACAATATAGTTGAGCAATTATTTATAATAATTTTCAAACATGATGTTTAGATAATTGTCATCACCATGTGCATCTATAATACAATATGTTGAGAAATTGTTTATAATATTTTTCAAACATGATTCTTAGATAGTTTTATCCATAGATGTGATTAACTAGAAACAATTTGATCCATTGTTGTGCTTTTTTAAATTGAAAAAACAATTATATTATTTAAATTACAAAGCAATTATTTGACTATGTATTATAAATATATCTTATCTTATCTTACCTTAATCCGTTTAAAAAACTTCTTATTTTTTAAAAGAAAATAGAAAGTAGTATTATTGTGTTTTTCTAATGGGAGTGTAATTGTTTGACTTTATAATATAAAGATGTGAAGTTTTTTAATTTTACAATAAATTTTATTTCATTATTAAAATTTGATAGTATTAAAAGTTAGAATTTTGTTGATGGAACGAAGAGACAATATCTCATTGGAGTTATGAAACATGTACGTGGGGTTTGTATCTTTGATTTCAAAGTTCATCATCATAATTTCACAAGGTTTACAAGTTATTTCAAATGCTAATGATGTTAGAAAATTTTGTGTCACACCTAGAAGACTAGACCTTTTGGTGGAATAGGGAGTAGCTTGGAGGAGTCTTATTGGTCCAAGCATGGTTTTCAAAGACAAAACATTTGAAGAATGTCTAGTTGTGTTAATGTTTGTTTTATTTCAATGGTGTAAACCTTGAGATATTTTCTTAGATTTATGGCTTAAATATGCAACAATATCATGTCAGGTAATGATATCAAATTGTTAGGAATTTTTATTGTTGGATGATGGTTGAGATAATCACTCAACCACTTCCTCTCGAATAAAAGAAACAAAAACTATCATATTAAGTGAACTAGAGCTAACACTTAATGTTTATTCAAGTTCTTTTCATTCATTATTCTCTATTAATAGTTTGTATATCTAGCTTTCCATCCAATTTCAATATGAATCTCACGAGAGTTCGTTCTTTTTATAGCACTATAAAATTTCTTCTTCAAATTGATAGAATAGATAAATCATTTTGATATTTTAGCTTATTGTTTTTTATTTTCTTACAGTATATTATCTATCTCTTATTCTCATTTTCTTCTTCATATCATTTTTTCAATTTAAATTTTATTATGATAATACTTTTAATGATATAATAATAATTTTAAAGCAGAGCTCTTCATTTATCTAAATTTAATGTTTAAGTAAAAAACTAATATTTTTAATTGACATTTTTGTTTGTCTTGAAGGAATGCTAAGAATCCTCTCATTATTCATGTTGATTAGCTTGTGCTTGTAAATTCAATACTTGACGATAACCTCATTTTCTATGGATAAAATCTCAACTACTAAACTACAAAAACTTACTGAGAGAAATCTTTTATGTACCTTTATGTACTTTCCCGCATTATATGAATGGCACCTGGGGTAAATGTCATCATAATACAACATGTACTCACCATCAGTCTATCTGTCTATCTATCTATTTATATATCTATAAAGGAGCGTTTGTATTAATAAAGAAAAATAAATGACATATTGTTATATAGTGCCAATAAATTCCATTTCCATATAGAACTATAAGTATAGAGAATCACAATCATAACTTTTTAAAAATAATGAAAGCTAAAAATATTCTAGTTCTTCTGCTTTAAAATTTGCAAGTTTAGCTTCTTATAAAAAAAATTTAAGGGGTAAATAACAAAATAGAAAGTAACTCAAAACTTACATATTTTTTATGTAATGAATAAGGTCTCTCCATTATTAGTGTCAACTTCCACCTAATATCTCATATATACCCCAAGGCTAGTAGATTATTTTAGAATTTCTTGCAATGGAGAGAGCTTCACAGGACTTTGTAAGACGAGTAAGAAAGGCAAAAATAAATAATCTAAAGAGACGCATTTAATTCATTCATATAACTCCTAAGATGGTGACAAGAGTGTTAGATTTCATTCCAATTCATGAAGAAACAGATTGTATTTAAGAACTTCAAATAAAGGAGGTCCTTATTTATATTAGTCTCATCATGAATGGTATCTTCAGGTATCTTTTTTCTCAATTATCATTGTTATGGTGGGGCCTTCCTCATTGTCAATTCTATTGAATAATCATTTACATAGTGAGGAACCTCCCTCACATCTCTAACATTTTTTGGGAAAAGAATTTCAATGAAACATCTAAACCAAGGGGTGACATAATCCGATGATCGAAATCTACACAAAATGCCCGAAGTTCTAAGCAAGGGAACAATCCATGGAGCTTAGGAAAGGGATGGAGTCACAAAAGCTCAAATTATCCCATACTTGATGGCAGGGAAGATGTTGAATTGAATACCCATATTGATTAATATGTCCTACAAAAAACCAAAATGAGAAGAAAGGTCTAAAGAAACTATATTTTCAAGGAATGAAGTGGAAGTATAGCTCAATATGGATGATTATCTTGTTATTTTGGAAGCTGTGGATCTAGGGAATGATCCCTCATTAGTTGTAAACAATTTCACATGGATTGCAATCTACTAGTGAGGTTATGATATAGAATGTGAAATGTTGTTCAATATTTGACTTTTAGATATTGCTGTGGATCTAGGGAATGATCCCTCATTAGTTGTAAACAATTTCACATGGATTGCAATCTACTAGTGAGGTTATGATATAGAATGTGAAATGTTGTTCAATATTTTACTTTGAGATATCCATGATTCAGGAGTTCAAGAAGGTGGAATCTAAGAACTCATGAATTCAAATTGCGAGTACACCTTTACAAAGGTTACAAGAAAGCTCGATGGAGTTCAATCTCAAAAATTTCGAAATGATTAGAGATGTTGATGAACAATTTAGTAGACAAATATCAAGACAAATATTTGTTAACAAATGGTGTTGGAGATATTATCTCCTACTTCTCTTATGCTTAATATTTGGTGTCCCTCATCATATGTATTGCTCAAGACAAATATTTGTTAACGAATGGTGTCGGAGATATTATCTCCTACTTCTCTTATGCTTAATATTTGGTGTCTCTCATCATATGTATTGGTTAGTGTAATCTGTAAGTGATGTTTTTGTTTTCATTATTTAGGAGATTATTATTTAGTTGGATTTAAGAAAGTGATGATATCAATCTATTTAGAGTAGTTTGCATGTGAAATATTTTATCCTCTCCACAATTTTATCTAAATTCATAATTCACCTTCCACAATTTTATCTAAATTCATAATTCATCTCCAATAGGTAATTCGATATATTTTTTTATAAATTTTCCTAAAATTTTAAAGTATATTTTTAAAAATAATGAAAATAAGTATCATAACTTAGTTGTTTATTCATATTATGGATTAATTAATAGCTATTATCTTTAAAAAAATAAAATAGAAGTATATAGTTTATGAGTGGGTTTTTTAGAATCTTCATAGAAATTAGTGCTTAAATTCATTTTCAATAATTAATTTAATACAATTTTTATAAGTTTTTGTAAAGTTTTAGGAAAATATTTTTTAAAATAGCGGGAATAATTATTATAACTTAGTTGTCCATTAATATTAGGTATAATTATTGTTGTTGTTCTTCAGAAATATAATATAATTCATCATAGTTATTGAAAGAAAATCATGTTATCTGAAATAAATCAACCTAGATCTATTTTAGGTTTAGATCTACCAAACACAAATAAATTTGATCTCTCTTCAGAGTTAAGATAGATATAGGATGGTTTAATTATTAATTTTTATTTATAATTATAATTATTAATTTTTGTTTTTTATTGAAGTTTTTTATTGCGTCAAGAGACTCTCTCCAACCCTGATTAACCTTTAAAATAAAATTAGCCCTACATGAAAACATTTTTAGTGGATTAAAATGAAATAAAGAATGATAAAAAGATAACATTAAAATAAAAATAACTTCACCGATGGTATGAGAACGTGGGGTATTGACTCATTATATTCATGTGGGATACATCTTACTTAAAGGTTGAAATTAAATTGTCCATGAGACTGATTGAATCTCTTGAGATGAAAACCTCTTTTAGAGTGAAAAGAGATGTTGCTCAATCAATCTAGAATGAGTCAAGGGTTGGAGAGAGCCTAGAGTGCAATGGGCTCCTGAGATGAAAACCTCTTTTAGAGTGAAAAGAGATGGTGCTCGATCAATCTAGAACTGGGTTGGAGAGAGCCTAGAGTGCAATGGGATTTCGGTGTAATTATTAGTGATGCTTAAGGGCAAGCTTTCATTTTCACTAGTTGTTTCTCCATCTTGGACCATTAACATTTTATAAATTAAATAACTTAAATTCAAGTTTTTAAAAATCTCTATTGAATTTTGGTTAAAATTAACTAAAAAAGAAAAAGCATTACTTAGACTATTTTCTCATTTAATTATATATATATATATATATATGAAAAAATAGATAACATTTCATTTTTTAATAATAAATTCAAATTGAAAATTGAATATAAAAATTTACATAAGATATTGAAAATCTATTTAGTTTTTTTTTATAATGAAAGTAAAAAAAAAAACATTTCTTTAATTATAATTATTTATTATATAATATATAAATATATAGTCAAAGAAATAAGATAGAATTGTTATTTAGAAAATAATAATTTTAATTTGGGGTATAAAATTAAGACTGGATATGATTACAAAATATTTTAAAATGATATTACTTACAATAACAATAATGAATCCACATAAGTTTAAAAAAAAACTGAAAATTAAATCCCCTCATCAACCATCCATAATTTAATTTAATTATGTTTTAAATGATATAGTATTGCAATAACAGATATAAATTAACACTCATTATTTTAAAGAATTTTATTTCTAATAAATTATGATTCCATAAAAAATTAACCCCTTAAAAATTTAAATAATTACTTAAATAACATTTGAAACTTTATTTCAAATCTAATTATACCATACCAATGTTTTTTTTTTTTAATTTTAAAATAAATAATAAAATTAATAGAAGTTTAAATAAGAACAATCATATTTTTATTATTTAAAATATATTGAAAGTTACAAAAAAAAAATCTACGTCAAAATCCCAATACCAAAAATTTATTATTTAACGCCACATTCCTGTTGTACCCACTAATTTGGCCCACTAATGCACTATCACATCAATAATAATGTTATATAACATCAGCAGGAACCCATAATTGTTTAAATCGGTGTCGTTTAAATCGTCCTTACCTATTGCAGTCCTTCTATAGCACATGGCAGTGGGATGGATGACCCTTCCTGAGTATATGTATGAATATATCTTTGAATCCTCCGATATAGTTACGGTCACGATCACTGTCATGGTATTCTTAAGGCATTCAGTAGCCTATAGCATAGGAAATATGGCTTGTCCTTTCCAACTACCGTTTGGTGGAGATCCTAGGGAGATATTTGACTATTGACATTCCTCTAGAGCGGATTAAGGTAACTAACCATAGTGTTGGTGCACTTGATTTCCCTCTAGTCTTGGCATGGGAGAGACTCTTCAACTGTTACATGTTTTCCCTACTTTTCAAAAACTTGTGAGTTTCCCAAGATTTTATTCCCATAGTCCCTCGGGTTAACCACTCACCCTTGCGTTATGCACAAATGATTTGGGCATGGTGGTGGAAGAAAGAACCCTTCCTCATTCATTCTCGGCTTGCAAGGTTCGATTGGGCATTTGTTTTAGCCATGACACAGAATGTTGGAAGAATCACCACACCTCTATAGAATCCATAATTTCCACCCCGGGGATCCTAGTTACTGGCTTGTAATGTTTTTCAATATTTGTGGGTTTTGGTGTAACGGCAAACCTCCACATGGTATCAGAGCTTGGACCGAGGTTCGATTCCCCTGCGTTTAAGGGGGGGTGTTGGAAGAATCACCACACCTCTATAGAATCTGTAATTTCCACCCTGGAGATCCTAGTTACTGGCTTGTAATGTTTACCAATATATGCAGGTTTTGGTGTAACGACAAACCTCCACACAGACATTCCAATTATCTTTTTTCTAAGTTTAATTTGTCCGCATAATTACTATTCTGTGGTTTCAATTGTTTCATTCCTATCTCACTTCTTTTGTTTGCAGGCGACTGTGAGGTGCTGGGGTAGCCATTCATGATGCAACTATTTGAAGAACACCTTTGATACACTAAAGTTTTTTCCTAGGTTGGAATGTAGCCTATCCCTCTTCTCCTTGTCTAATAGGTTTACCCCATTTGCTAGTTGACTGGGTTTATTTGAATAATAATAGAGGGAATTGTCCTCCTTTTGCATTTGTGTCAATTGTTGGATACATGGTCATGCAATTTACTCGGGTCTCTTCTTTCTTAGGCTTTTGATGCCCTTAGTGTGTTTATCATAGAAATGGACGATACTTCTAAATTTGTAATTTTTATTTATTCTCCAAGGCCCGAGGCCCTTAAGTCTGGCTTAAGATAGAATGTGAGAGTTACTTCTGTTTTGGACCTTATTTATGGATCTGATTTTTCTATAATGATTGTTCAAATGTTGGGCTTTTGTTTTAGTTAAATTATTCCATTTACAGTGGTACGTTATCAAACATTATAACCGCTTTCTCTTATTTTTATTTCAAAGTGAATGAGAATTAAACTATAGTCATGTTGTTACTTTCTTTAAAATCTACCCTTATTGGGGTCTTAGAAACTTCTTTTGCACTTTCTTTCAGCCTATTTCTCTGTTTAAATCATATGACAAAGACTAACATATATGTTACTTTTAAGTCACTATTTACTTAGCTATCTATATATGTTTAGAGATGATCTTTTCGTCAATCCTATAGTCTCAGTCCATAATACCGAGTCACTTCTCAGGCTCGCGTAATCTGCAGATTGTGCTATCGCTCAAACTCTGAGGATTTACCGCAGCCACTCTATCCATGCCTCACTACATTTTTCCATGTAGTTTGTGTTTGTGTGAGTTAATGTTTTTTATTTCATGTGAAAAAAAAAACTTATATCTCGGTAGTTACAAGACTATGTATAAAAGAAAACTGTAAATTGTATTTGTAACTTCTGAGTAAATTTTGATATCTAATATTATACACAAGCAATCTTTCTTTTTTTCATAATTAATAATAACACGAATTAAGTCAATAACCAGAGTCCATAATTAACCAAATTCAATCCTAGAATCTACATCTCATTTTCCTTTAAACATTATAGTAAATTACTCAGCCATAAATGTTTACTCTAATCAACAACGTTAAAAACCTTTACTTGATCTTAATACCCATTAAGAAATGAAACCCTCAATAAGGGATTAACACTTATCTCGATGATGTAACCGATCAAGAAAAGAAGTTAAGGATGAGACTATTTCAATCGAACTGGCGATTACGTCTAGATTTCCCTTGTTATTCCACTTCAAACGCAGTCAATATCTTGCAACCTTCAACTATTAACTTGGCCTTCAAATCACCCCACCCTCTTGGCTTGATGTAGAACACCATAATTATTTTTGAATGGAGAGTCTCCACTCGTTCAAGACTAGCTCAAGACGATCTCACCCAATAGTCTATCTCTTTCTCTTACTTTCTTTGCAAGTAGGTTCCTCCCTCTGGTGGCTAACCACCTATATATGCTCCTTAGATGTTTTACTTATGAGATCTAAATCAGAAGTGATAACTACCTTCTTAACAATATTGGAAGTTTCAAACAGTTATTAAGTCTCCATAGGTAAGCTTACTTTTCAAAATCCTTTTAAATTTTATTAAGCAATAAACATAGTCATTATCCATTTTTGTTAACTTTTTTAGAAATTATATTTTTACAAAAATGACTTAAAAGTAAGTGGCAGTAATTAAAATTTACTCTTAAGATTTGAGGGTGTTACATCTTCCCCCCTCGAGGGGAACATCATCCTAGTGTTCATTCTGATCTTGGAATAGGTTTGAGCATGCCTATTGCATGAAATCCTTGTCTTCCTATTTGGCCTCCTCAGGGCTAAAGTGCTTCCATTGCACCTTAACGTGGGTAATGACCCACTTACACAACATTGTTTCCTTGTGATTGAGGATGCATAGAGGCTTTACTAGGAATTCTCCATCTGACCTAAAGGAAAAATCATAAAGTTCTTATAAACATTTTTTATAATGGAATACATAAATAAATATAATCAACATAACATTTTGCTTTTACCTGAACCTGCTACTAGTGAATGACATGGTTAGGATCATACACATATTGTTTTAGGAAGGAAACATTGAACATATTATGAACCTTTACATAACTTGGTAAGGATAATTTATATGCTACTGGTCTAATTTTTTTGAGTATTTCGAAAGATTCACAAAAATGAGGATCAAGCCTCACTGAGCTAGCCCACCTCAATGTGCTTTTCTTTGGTTTAATTCACAAAAAAAAAAATCCAACTTTAAACTCTTGATATGTTCTTTTCCAATCAACATAAGATTTCTTCCTGTCTTGGGAAGCCTTCAAATTTTGTTGGACTTTCCTCACTACTTTTTCCATTTCCTCTAACATTTTTGGTCCCATAGGGGATTCACTCAATTAACCACTGACATATCATGTGTGTTCATGGAATACTAAACAATAGATGTAATTTGACTAGGAAAATACCTCTAAAATTCACATTATTTAACCCCCTACCAATACAAAACAAATGCACCTTTCCAATCTAAAAAACCCCTACTTTTACTAGATATTGTAGGTATCCATTTTTTCATTAACATTTTTTATACCCCTTTTTATTTTTTCATTAACTTTGAGCTCCATTTTTTATACCTACCAATATAAAAACGTAGAAATTTTGAATAATTTAACACATACATATTCAATGGAAATTATCCTGATCATGTACTATTGCGGAAAACATACACAATACATAAGCTCCTCTACGTTGATCATCAATATAGCAGCATCAATAACAATAAAACATCAAGAGCATTCACACATTAACACAGTATGTATCCCGGGAAAGCATCTCGCTAAAAACCCCAACTATCTGTATATTAATGATTGAGTCATGTAACATTACACAGCATAATACTTCTCACAAGTATCTCCACCTCTGTTACACACAATACAGCTCAGAACTGAATTAATCACAGGTTCAAATCTCTTCCGCTGCTTTCCTGCCTCTACTGCGCAATCCTGCAAGAGAATACTGATGAATGAATGAAGAAAACTCATATTTCCTTGGCTGAACCATGCAATCCTCATTGGCATTACTCAATCCCATTGATTGTGCAAATCATCATGCACAGCTATAGTCACAACTGATAGCAATTTGATCCTCTAACACCT
>APFE030173911.1:24142-38830 GCA_000404065.3 Pinus taeda | reverse complement strand
GTCTAAAAATAGACATAGTCTAAAAATAGACTTGCGCCAAAAATAGCCTGCGGGCCCACTTAGTGAAGGCAACTCTTTTCACTAAGCTCCATCATCTTGTTGCAATCTCAACAAAAAACACTTTACCCCATGTATGTCACCCAATATATTATTTCATTTTTTCCTTAATATATATCCCTCAATATGAACCCACATGGTAAGGTATTGCCCCGAGTGAAGCCCCTATGTCTAGTACTAACATTAACCTATTCTCAGGTCTGGTCCAATTTGCAGGTGTTCTACACTTTCTCCTGTAAAACGCCTCAAAAGGACTTATTTTTAAAGACTCACAATACCCATTATTATATGAAAACTCTAAAAGATGAGAATATTCTTCCCACTTACTAGGTTGCTACAGAACATACATCTGAAGCATATCCTCTAATACCTGATTGACTCTTTCAATTTGCCCATCCATGTGCATGTGATATGTAGTACTGAATTTGACTTGAATTCCCATCCCTATAAATAAGGATTTCAAAAAAGAGGATGTAAAATTTACATCCCTATTTGATACGAACACTTTAGGAATCACACGAAATAGGAATACTTCTTTCATAAATATAACAACAATATGAACAACTTTGAATGTGGACTTCACTGGGATAAAGCGGGATATCTTACTAAGATTATCAACAATTACCATAGTGGAATCATTGTGCCTCTTAGATCCAGGCAGTCCTGTAATAAAATCGAGAGTAATAACCTCCCATTTCCATTCTGCCATAGGTATAGTTTGAGGAAGACGAACAGGATGTTGATATTCCACCTTAACTTCATGGCACTCAATGAATTTTATTAAATAGTCAGTAATATCCCTACACATCCATGACAAAGAATAATTGGGCTTGATGGTTGAAAGAATTTTCTAATATCCAGGGTGAGCATGATATGGGCTTTATGTAATTCATCTAAAATCAACTATTTGATTGAATCTTGGTTAGGAACATAAATTCTCCCACGAAAAGTTAGTAGTTGTTCTTGATTTATGTCATAATATGACTTTTTTCCTTATCTGGCATCGTGCTGAGCTTACTGCCACAAGAATTTGTATTCAAGATCTCGATGGGTAGCCTCTTTAATTTCTTCTAAATAATTAAATTCTATCTGGTTATAATAAAGTTCATATACGCGATGAATTCTTCTACTCAAATCATCTGCAACTCGATTTTCATTGCCCTTTAAATGCTTATTGTCAAAATCAAATTCACCAAGGAAAGCACTCCAACATGTCTGTCAAGCATTTAAACTAAGTTGCTTGAAATAACTGGTTAAACTAATATGATCACTTAACAACATAAATATTTAACCTAAAAGGTAATGTCTCCATACCTTTAAGGCATGTATGACAACTGTTAGTTCGAAATCATAGGCATAATACCTATGCTCATGTTCTTTCAGCTTTCAAGACCCATACACAATCACCTTCCCATCCTATGTTAACACTGCTCCTATGCCTTCAGTACACGCATCCGTATAAACAACAAATTCCTTATTTTGGTCATCTATCCCCAACACAGGGGCAATAGTTAATAAATTTTTAACTACTCAAAGTTATGCTCACATTCATTGCTCCATTTAAACATCTTTTCCTTCTTTTTCAAGGAGGTGATGGGATATGCAATTTGAGATAAATTCTCAATGAAACCACATTAATACCCTACCACACCAATAAAGGATCTAATATCGGACACATTCCTAGGAACTAGCCATTCCATGATCGTTATGATTTTCTCAGGATCCACAACTATAACTTTAGTTGTAATCACATGTCCCAAGTACTTGATCTACCCTTTACAAAAGTCACACTTATTAAACTTTGCATACAATTGATGATCTCTTAATATTTACAATACCATTCGTAAATGCTCCTTATGTTCTTCCAAAGATTTTGAGTAAATAGAAATATCGCCTATAAAGCTTAAAACAAACTTATGAAAGAAAGGGTGGAAAATACCATGTTTTAAACTCGTAAATGTCATGGATGCATTAGTTAACCCAAAAGGTAGGACTACAAATTCATAGTGATCATATCGAGTTCAAAAGGTTGTTTTACAAATATCTTCTTCCTTTGCACAGATCTGATGATATCCTCACTTTAAATCAATTTTGGAGAAGAATATTGCACCCTTGACCTCATCAAATAGATCATTGATTTGAGGTAGAGAATATTTATTTTTAATTGTTAACTTATTAAGTTGTCGGTAGTGAATACATAGTCCTAGTGTACAATATTTGTTTCTTACAAACAATACTAGAGATCAATAGGGTGACACACTCGACCGAATATACACTTTATCGAGTAGTTCCTACAATTGCATTTTAAGTTCAGTTAATTCTAGAATACTCATATGGTAAGTAGTTTCGGACACGGGTGTTTCCCTAGGGACTAATTCAATTGTAATGTAAATATCACACTTTGGAGGGAAGCTCAAAATATTTTCAGGAAATACATGGTTAAATTCTTGAAAAATGGGTATTTTTTCTAATGCATAAATTTTCTCCTTGGAGTTGGAATAACCAACTTAAACAACATAAATCATACAACCCTTTCTAACACATTTACTTAATTGAGAGGTGGTGATGGGGCGTAACCTCATGGGTTTTTTTATTCCTTAGATTTCTTGCTGAGCCCCATCTTCATCAAGATAGTTGATGGTCTTGTCCTTACAATTTACTAAGGACCAATGACTTTCCAACTAGTCCATTACAATTAGAAAATCATATGACCCTAATGGTTGTAAATTCAAATCTAACTTCATAAACTGCTCATCTATGTCCACAGAACAATTTCTCACTTCGGCATTTACCCTTCTCTTAGCTCCTGTTGCAAGTTGTACTAACAAGGGGTTTTTAAATTTATGTTCTTGCAAACAACATCCTTCAACCACTTTAGGACTAACATAACTCAAGCTTGCACCTAGATCTACCAAAATAGATATGGATTGAGTAGTTAGCTTACCTTCCAACTCTATCATAGTAGGTTGGCAATCATCTTGTCATTCCTCTAATTCAGCATTGCTTTTGGGCATGCTCCTTGCCACCTAGTTGACTGTAGATGCCTCTTGTGGATTAGCGATTGGCCCAGGTCAAACACGCTGAGCATAATTTTTGTAGTAATGTGCTCCCCCACAACCCCAGTGCTACAAAGGCAGTCTTTGTCGCTGACTAGTTTATGGTTTGTTGGATTCCTCTGTCAGCTTATTGTTTCCTTGCCACTTGGTCTTCTACTCACTCCTTTTAGGTTGTTTACCTTATAAATTCCTTTCTTCATTCTTGAATTTTTTGGGTCTCGTTCCCCGAGACAGTTGATAATTCCTTTTCCCCTTATTTTGGGACCACATTTTTCTTGAATTTCCTTTCTACTTGGTCTACTCCTAGAATATTCGATATTTTCAAATTGCTTCATCCATAGTATCAGGGATATCAAACTCTATTCTCTCCTTCATATATGTAGGTAAAATTCTCAGAAAATGTTGAACCTTAGCTTTCTCCTCTATGATATATGGCACGTACCTTAATAAAGATGTAAATTTTGTCACATATTCATTGATTGTCAATTTCCCTAACTTCAGATCATCAAACTCTTTGACTTTCTCATCATAGAATCACTTCGTGAGGTATTTATTTTTGAATTTTTTTCGGAATTCGTCCTTTGCTACATCTTGATCCTCTACTCTATGTACAATTTTAACTTCCTCCAATGTTAAGGTAGCCTTACCCTACAGTTTATAAATAGAAAAAGTGGTCTTGAGGTGACTCTCATATTCATAAACCTAAAAATATTTATTGGTTTTAATAATCCATTCTTCTGCAGCATTGTCTACCTCCCCATAGAAAAGTGAAGGTTTAATTTTTCTAAATTCTCCTTGCAGCTCTATTTTTGGTTTCTTGGACTTTCTAGATTCATACACATTATTGGGTTCCTCTTCACAGTCCACGTTATTTCTATCGGATTTCTGAATATGGCTCCCTTCTCAAGAATTTTCACTTTGTTGTTGATGTTCTCTTCATCTCGGGTTCTAGCTCCATACTAGGTCAGAAAGTTTGATGATTCTATTTATCTGAGAGGCTCTTTATGATTCTCTCCTTCTCTCACATCAACCTTTCATTATCTGTTCTTAGGCGTCCCATTTCAGTTTTCATTTTTTGCACAATTTCAAGCAGCCTACTTGTCTGTTGTTGTTGTTCTACACCTAGTTTCAGCCATAATTCTAGGTTTGCATTAGGGTTCTGCATCTAGTATGTTCCTTGACGTCTAGATCCCCCTCTCATCATAATAGTTTACATGTTTACTTATTTCTCTGTGAGAAATTCAAAACATTTATTGTTATCATCATTTCCCATTTAGGTCACGGTATTGAGAGATGAGCTCAGATACCACTTGTAACACTCAACCATCCCATAAAAAACATAAAAAATTATTTATCTTATCAAACCTGTAATCAATATCTCGTTCTTAATGATTTTATGCTCCCTGCAATACATAAAATATAAAAATGTCAAACTATAGAGATGGTGCACATCATAATAAAGAATTTAATTTCATATTTTATTAATTTTGACCATTGTTAATGATAGCACAATACTAAACCTATGTTTTATTTACAAAATATTCACATGGATAACACTTCATTATGATCTTGTACTAATGGATTAGATGTATGCCACCTCTTGAGGCCCACATCTAGATGTTTCCCCTTTCCAGCTGCCACATAGTAGAGATCCTATGGTGGAGATCCTAGGTAGACATCTCACGGTCAACATTCCTCTAGAGAGGATTAGGGTAACTAACCCTGGTGTTGCTGCTGCCAGACTTCATTTCCCTCTCGTGTCGGCATGGGGAGTGACTCTGCAACTGTTAGAGGTTTTTCGTATTTTGCAAACCCTTGTGAGTTTCCCAAGAGTTTATTCTCACAATGCCTCAGTTAAACACTCTCCCATTCCATCTTTGCAGAGGATTTGAGCATGATGGTGGAAGAAATAACCATTCCCCATTAATTCTTAGCTTGCAAGGTTCGATTGGGAATTTTTTTCATCCATGGCATAGACATTCTGGGTATCTTTGTTTTAATTTTAATTTATCCAGATAATTACTTTTGTAGTGTTTCAATAGTTTGGTTCACCCTTAATGTATCTCACTTCTTTTGCTTGCAGGAAACTGTGAGGTGTTATGGTGGCTATTGATGTTGCAATCATTTGAAGATATCCCTTTGAAGCACTCATGATTTTTCTAGGTTCGAATGTAGCTTATCCGTGTTCTCCTTGTCTAACAGTCTCACCTCATTTTCCAATTGACTGGGTTTACTTCAAGAACAATAGAGGGAATTGTCCTCCTTTTGTGTTTGTGTCAATTGTTGGATACAGGGTCATGCAAATTACTCGGGTCTCTTCTTTCTTAGGGTTTTGAGGCCCTTGGCCTATTTATCATAGTAATGGATGATACTTCTGAACTTGTAATTGTTATTTATTCTCTAAGGCTCGAGGCTCTTAGGTATATCATAGGATATAAGAGTTAATTATGTTTTGGACATTATTTATGTATCCAATTTTGCTATAATGATTGTTTGGATGCTCAGCTTTAGTTTTAGTTAATTTAATCCATTTACAATGGTATATTATCAAACATTATACTTTTTTTTCTCTGACTCATATTTCAAAGTGAATGAGAATTGAATTAAAGTCATGGTGTTACTTTCTTTAATATCTACCCTTGTTGGTTTCTGAGAAACTGATTTCACAATTTCCTTTCAGCCTACTTCTCTATTTAAATTGTATGACATATACTAACATATATGTTAATTTTAAGGCATTGCTTAATTAGCTATCTATATATGTCCAAAGGCAGTCTTTTCGTTAATCCTCTCTTTTCAGTCCATAGTACTGATTCAGTTCTCTCGTAAGGCTAATATGTGGATTGTGCTATGATGCAGACTTTGAGGGTTTACCACAACCACTTGGTCCATGATTCAGTACATTTTTCCATGCAGTTTTTGTTTGTGACAGTTAATGTTTTTTCTTTCCTATGAATAGGAAATCTATATCTCGGTAGTTATAAGACTATGTATAAAGAACACTATAAACTATACTTGTAATTTCTCAGTAACTTTTGATATCTGATATTATACATAGGTAATCTTTCTTTTTTCATAATTAATAATAACATGAATTAAGTCAATAACCAGGTTCCATAATTAACCAAATTCAGTCATAGAATCTATATCTTTGTTTTCCTTTAAACATTACAGTAAATTGCTCAGCCAAAACTATTTTCTCTAATCAACATTAAAAAGATTTAGCGGAACTTAATACCCATTAGGAAATGAAACCCTCAATAAGAGATTAACACTTATTTTGATGATCTAATTGGTCAAGAAAACATGTTAAGGATGAGACTAGTACCCCCTTCCAATAGAATGAGATATTATATCTAGATTCCCCCCATGCTTCCACTTCCAATACAGTCAATATATTGCGACCTTCAATGGTTAACTTGGCCTTCAAATCACGTCACCCTCATGGCCTAATCTAGAGCACCATAATTATTTATGAATGGAGAGTCTCCACTGGTTCAAGAACAGCTCAAAACAATATCTCCTAGTAGTCTATCTCTTTCTCTTATCATCTCTATAGGTGGGTTTCTCCCTTTGGTGGCTAATCGGCTGTATCCCTTACTGAGATGATTTATCTCTGAGGTCTAGATCAAAGAGATAGCTACCTCCTCAGCCGTATTAGATGTTTCAAAAAATTATTAAGTTTGCATTTGTAAACTCACCTCTCAAAATTCTTTTAAATTTTATTAAGCAATAAACATTCTCATTATCCATTTTTGTTTTTTTTTAACAAATTGTCTTTTCACAAAAATGACTTAAATGTAAATTATGGTAATTAAAATTTACTCTTCAGATTCGAGGGTGTTACAACCACCAATCTTGTGTGGAGTGTAAGTTAGCCTCAAGTTGATCTACTCAGTAGAGCAACGTATGAAAAGAGGTATGCTTCGCCATTGGAAATTTTGTTTGTGTGTTGATTACATTTTACCTTTTTGTTGCATCAATTAAAAAATCCTTGTCATCAAGAAGAGATGACTTTTAGAGAACAATCGTACCATCGATCTAGGTAACCCTCCTTCTTACATCTGGTTAAACCTTAGTCGATTGTCATATAGCGAAAATCAAGATCTTCATAAAGGCGTGTGTCTTAGATGCATTATCTGTTGATATATTATATAGTTGTTGATCCATGAAATAAATTTGTGAAAGAAAAAGTGTAAGGTGTGAAAGAAAAAATGTTTTATAATGTATATTTATGTGCATGCATTTTCGATTACACATGTGAGTCATAATGGTTTGTCCATTTTCTTTACATGTTTCATGGATCACAGAGGACTCCATATTTTGACAGGGTAGACAAGGAGAGGATATTATTATCTCGAAGAAGGGACAAGGATATTTTTCTATGCTCGGATGAAAGCAGATAGTTTCATGTCTATTGATTTTGTTTTATGATTTGTGTACTTTTATATTGTGTTTGTAAAAATGAAGAAACCATTAATGAACAAACTAGCATGATGTAAATTAGTGGTTATCGATGTTTCTCTGTGTCGAGAGAACATATCGCTAGTTTGATTGTGTGAGTCTGTTATATGCTGATAGGTCTTGTTGTGCTTCGGGATTTTAGACAGTAAGTCCTAGGTTATGTTATGAGATCCATGTGTGTAGAAAGGTCATTTTCATAATTAACTATTGTATACAGTCCAATATCGAGATTATCCTTTGGGAGATCGAAAAGCATCAATTATAAAAAGTTCATCAAAGATTGTTAGAGGTGATTATGTCTTAAATGAGTTGAATGGGAAGCTTGGAGATTATGGCAATGAAAAGAGAGATGTCTGGGAGACTTCAGAGTGGGGATAAGTGCCGAGGAAGACCACTCAGACAAACATGACATGTAAATTGTAATTTGTCATTTTTTATATTAATCTTTGTAATGATATAATATAAGCATTAAAGGGGGTCTTTGACTAATTCTTACATTTATATATAGGTAGGATTCGGTTGTTGGTTGTTAAAATAGGTAGGATCGGGTTGTTGGTTGTTAAAGTTTTGCTGAGATATTTTCTCAACAGTATTCTCCTTATTGGATCTCGTGAGCACTATTTAAGTGGCTTGTAATTTGGCTTTGCAATGTAAGATAAGAATTATTTAGAATGACTCTATACACAATGTCTTCCCTTTTAATTTTTGTTGTGATTAAGTTATATTTATAGATAAATGTCACCCTGAGATATCTCTAAAATTGAATTGATAACTTAAAGAAAAGTAAGACAATACAAAGAAATTGATCCAAACCCATAAAATGGTTTGTATATATAATTTATATAACTAATCAAAACAATATTATTTGAAATTGTGGAAATTAAAATTTTGTTGTAGAATTAATTTTTGTTAAAGAGAACCTAGAATTTCTATTAAAATAACTATAAATGTGATAAATATACTTATCATGAGCGGTAGTCCATGAGTGGTAGTCCATAGTTAAAAATGGTCCAATTAATATTAAAATAACTTTCTTAATTTTCATCATTTGGTCATTAATTTATGGTAATGATAAATAACTTTTATGTGTGGGTATTATTATACCATGTATAAATATTTTATAATTTTTACAAATTAATACATCAAACTACTCTAACTCAAATATTTTAACAAGAAACCTATTAATGATGTAAAATATATAAATTATGGAAAATATGAGAAATAATAATAAAATTAAGGGTAGAAATATGAATTTTTAATTATAAAAAGGTATTAGTTATATATATAGCAAAATTTTCACTATTTACTTATAATAAATAAAGTAAAAAAATTTTATTTCAATATTATGTGTTTTTTTGGCTAAGGTAATGTGAGTGTTGAGATTATTAACACATCTAATTTGTTACTTGAGTAGTTGTGACCTAGTGGTAATTAAAGCTTTAAAAAATAGTTGGAGATGGCACCCAGTCTAGCCCATGTCATCATGGCTTTAGGCTTTAGTATAGCTGGATTTTTGCATTAAATTTTAGAAACCTGTTACCTTTTTACCATAGAGTCCCTTAATAGAACACCTTATCACCCTCTCATTTAACCTTTTTAAATAAAATTTACTCTATTGATTCAATACCAAAATTAAAAATCTTTTTAGTGAAATTATAATATTTATAATTATATTATCAACATATATTTTTCATTATTTTTATAATTTTATATTTCTAAAAATGAAAATAATGAAAGGTGTATTTTTTAACATTTTAATTGCTAAGACAATTTTCTTTCCATATTAAATTTCTTTTATTTATTTATCTTAAACACTTACCAATTTGAAATAATAATATAAAACTTTAAAAAGCTTCTATATATATTTTTAATATAAGATAATATCTTAAATCTTATATTAAAAAATAATATAGGAATTACTTGGCTCTCATGAGATATTCCTTTACCCTTTTTCATATTCTTTTAACTTATTCCATCGATTCTTCTCGTCAGCTAGCCTTTAGCCCTTTTTTCAATTTTTTTTTATCAAGTTATTCCATGTGAAGTATTGTATTGAGAAGTGTGTGAAGTACAATGAGGTAGCTAGTTAGTTAAAATAAAATTATTTATTTTGTTTATTGAAAAAAAAATGTTTTAGATAATAATGTTGAGTGAAATTGTGCACAACAGTTTTTAATTTTGTATTTGAGATTATTTTTACGTACAACATTACTTTATAAATTAATTAGATTATCTAATGATGCATATCTATTTATAAAATTGACTTTTAGTGAGATATGTATTTGACCTTAATGAGGTTATAAATCATATTGACTAATTACTTAGAGACTTCTAGTTTTATTTTTTTTCAAGGCGATAATTTTTTAATGATTAGTTTCATAAGTAAAATGGTAAATTTTATAATGTGAACCTTATTATTTTTGTTTTTATAACTTTGACTTGATATTTCACTTAAGTGATTCAAATATTATTACTTAGGTTTAGTGGTAGAAGTAATATACAATCTCTAATGTTTTTCAAATTTTATTTCTATTTAATTACCAAGAATGAAAAATCATCCTAACTCTTTCTATAAAGAAAACATACTTGTGTCTCTCTATTTTAAGCTCTTTTTATAAAGAAAACATACTTGTTTCTCCTTATTCTAAGGTTTTTTTCCTGCGTACATATAAAAACAAGTAACATCCTACTCTGAGATATCCCAATATCATTGTAACATCCTACTCTTGAGAGATTGTAACATGAACAACGACCTCCAAAAAAAGCGTCTTTTTTGTAACGGTAGAAGTGTCCTCAAAGACGTAATTTTATTAATTAGAAAAAAAAAATTACATACTGATTTTACAAGAGTTTACATCCGGACAACCAAACACTCTTGCAATGAGCTATTTATAAGCTAAAATGTCCTAACTACCTCTAATTATGGATCACTTATTAAATAACAGGTATCCACTTACAATAAAAGCTACTTAAACAACTTGCTAACAAATCTCCTAAAATACAGCCTAAGATACGACACATTTGTAGAGTCATATCTTGCTACAACAATATACTAATTCTAAATGTCTCCATTAAATAATTAAATATTCTAGAATAATTATTATTAATTTAAGATCTTAAATTAACAATTATTTTATTCCAACTTTATAACCTATGATAAAATTTTAGTTTTGGATCATCTAACATTCCCCCCAATGATCCAAAGATACATTACAATAGATACCAAGTTCATCCCAGAACTTAGTAAATTTTGTTCTTCCAAGCGGTTTTGTGAAAATGTCAGCAATCTCATCTTTTGAAGGATAATAAACTGGCTTGAGGACATCTTTGACAATGAGAGATCTGATATGATGATACTTGGTGTCCACATGCTTTGTTTTTGAATGAAACATTGGGTTCTTGACAAGATTGATGGTTGATTGGCTGTCAATGAATAATGATGTAGCTTCTGCCTGAGAAATTCCCAAGTCCTGCAAAATTTTGCGCAACCAAACAATTTCACATGTTGCTTCCCATGCTGAAATGTACTCTACTTCTCCTGAAGAAGTGGCTATTGTAGCTTGTTCCTTACAACTCCAAGATACTGCTGCTGACACCATATTCATTAAATAACCTGATGTTGATGCTCGATCATAAATACTTTTAGCAAAGTTGACATCTGAATATGTTGGGTCCCTATAATACTAGTGATTACCCCATTACTATTGAGTTATACCCCTTATTATATTAATGTACCCATGTAGTGCCCATATTGTTACTATTGTGCCCCATAGAAGCCCACTATTGTTATTATTGTGCCCTTACATTATTATTATTATGTAGGCTCTGATTATGTTATGACCCCTTAGACTCCTCTATATAGAGAGGAGGTCTTTTCATTTGAATCATCCAAGGATTATTCATTTATGTAATGTAAAGAAGGTTGCCCCCTCAAAGACGCTAAATTATAAGGCATTGATCTCTCTTTTCTATCTTTTCTTGAGCTGGTTTCTTAACATTTAGTATCATAGCTTTGGATTCTAGGGTTTCGTTACTCCAAACAGGTCATCATGACATTTTTGCTATAAATTTCTTTATGTAATGTTTCAGAAGCTGAAAAAAAACCCATTTGAGAAGACATCGCGCTAAATCTCGAGTTCAAATTTCAGAACTTTTTGCGCTATATTTGCGGATATATGATCTGAGGAAGTTGGTCTTTTTGAAGACTCCTGAATTACATTCCAAACAGGTGACCTGGGGAAAAGCAACATAACTTTTTCTCTGAGCATTGGATTGAAATTTCGTAAGAAGGTACAAAAATAGGACGGACTGTAGTTTCTTCTATATATTTTTCAGAGCTAAAGGTTGAAACAGTAACTCATGGCACGTCGTACAAGTTCGCTCTACTGAACTAGTCTATAATCAAGTCATTGTGGGAGATTTCACATAACTCTTCCTTGGAGGATCAAATCAGTGGCATTGGAAATAGGACACAAAGTTCTACCAGAGGTTGAAATTTCAGAACTAGATGTTCTGCAAGTACAGATATACATTAGAGGCAATATCGAGCTCCTACAAACAAAAAAAATGTGCGTAGATTCTTTTAAATTTTTGCTTAAGATTGGTTTGAAAAATTATTTTTAAGGAATTTAAAGGGCTAGTAGAGCATTATTATCAGTAACTGATGCCCCGAGGAAAGAAAATGAAAACACCTAGTAAGAAACCTGAAATCTCTAGCATGACTCATGAAGAAGAGGAAGAAATGCTATGTGATATATCAAAATTACAAGACCAAGTGCAAAAAATGTCAGCCTCACAAAAGCTAACAGAAGTTAAGATAAATGGTATGGAATCCAAGATAAAGGGCATGGAAGCTAAGATGGACGATTGGAAGACAGACATGGGCGATTTGAAGACATATTTGAAGACAGACATGGGCGATTTGAAGACAGATTTGAAGACATACATGGACGAATTAAAGATAAATATGAATAAGCTGCGACAAGAAATGGTCAATAAGGGTGAAAGGGTAGTAAAGGAAACTCATGATGAGAACAAAAGAAATGTTAATCATGATTCCATAGACTCTAATGTGGGATCAAAGGCCCATCATATTCCAAAAATTGATATGAGGAAGTTTGATGGCAAGGATCCCGCAACATGGATACTACAGATGGAGCAATTTTTCGATCTCAATAATCTGCAAAACACACAAAAGGTACGTATTGCAACGTTATATTTGGAACCAAATCAGTTTGTATGGTATCAATGGATTTGCTTTCGTAAACAATTTATCACTTGGGCAATTTTTATGAAAGAATTGATAGCACATTATGAGGATACAAAAAGCAACACTCTTTTTAGTCAATTGATAAGTCTCAAAAAAAAGGGTTCAATAATTGAGCACATTGAGGAGTTCCAAAAATTGAACATAAGGGTAAACGATATTCCAGACGAGCATAGAATTGATGTGTTCATAGGGTCTTTAAAGGATAATATCCAACATGATGTTCGCCTTTGGGAACCTAATTCATTAGAGAAGGCATTCAAGTTAGCAAGAAAAATGGAAAGAAAAATTATGGTAACCAGGAAGCATACCACTCACAACTATAAAGACGAAAGTGTTGTTGCCCCTAGTCTTCCAAAACCTATAAGGTTGACACCACAACAATTGGAAGAAAAAACAACAAAAGAGCTTTGTTACAGTTGTGATAGCAAATACACTAAAGGTCATAAGTGTGTTGAGAAGAAATTATTCTACATAGATTGTGAAGAGGAAGAAGAAAAGGAGCAAGAAAGGTCAATAGAAGAGGATATACTCCAAGAACTAAGCCTAGATAAAGAAGAAATGAATCCGACCATATCTTGTAATGCATTGGCGGGAATTACCACTCCTCAAACCATCAAGATAGAAGGACAAATCATGAAGAAAAAGGTAATAGTGTTGATTGATTCAGGAAGTACCCATAATTTTATTCATTGTATGGTAGCAAAAGAATTGAATTGCTTCTTTTATCTAGCACCAGAGTGTCAAGTGATGGTTGCAAATGGAGGAACAATAAATTGCTCTGTAAAGTGCCATAATATCAAGCTATCCTTGGGAGAATATGTATTGACTAGCCCAATGCTTTCCATTCCAATGGGAGGTGCTGATGTTGTATTAGGAGTCCAATGGCTACAATCCTTGGGTACAATAGCTTTTAATTTTCAAGAACTTTTCATGAAATTTTCTGTGGAAGGAAAAGAAGTTGAATTAAGGCATATTGCAGGGAAACCGGGAAAGAAAACAAGCTCTAACGGTATGACAAAACTTCTAAAAAAGGAACAAAGAGGTGTAATTGCACAATTATGTTCGCTAGATGTTTCCACATTGGAATCATCTATTTCTCCAGATCTCCAAAAAGTCTTGGACAATCATTCCAAGGTATTTTAGACTCCCAAAGGTCTCCCACCTATGCGTGATCATGATCATGCTATTCATCTGATACCAGGAAGTGTTCCCCCAAACATTAGGCTGTACAAATATCCCTATGCCCAAAATAATGAAAGTGGATGTATGGTTGCAGAAATGCTAGAGGCTAGTATAATTCAACCTAGTCAAAGTTCTTTCTCTGCTCCAGTGGTATTGGTGCACAAGAAGGATGGATCATGGCGCATGTTTCTGGATTATAGGGTGCTCAACAAGATCACTATTAAATATAAGTTTCCCATTCCTGTCATTGATGAATTATTGGATGAATTGCATGGATCAATTTAATTCACCAAGTTGGATCTTCATTCAGGATATCATCAAATCAGAATGGAGACTGAAGACATTTCAAAAACAAAATTTAGAACTCATGAGGGTGATTATGAATTTTTGGTCATGCCTTATGGCCTTACCAATGCACCTTCTACATTTCAAGGTTTGATGAATTCCATTTTCAAACCCTTATAAAACTTGTGTTAGTATTTTTTGATGATATACTAATCTAGAACAAGTCTTGGAAGGATCACGTTGAACGTGTTGATAGGGTTCTACAACTATTGGAGGAGAAACAATTATATGCAAAAAGATCCAAATGTTTCTTTGGAGTACAAGAGGTGTAATATCTGGGTCATATTGTATCTCACGAAGGAGTTAAGGTAGACC
>APFE030173909.1:48367-65004 GCA_000404065.3 Pinus taeda | reverse complement strand
GGTTGTATAAGTTTCACAACTTTGGGTCATCAAATCTTCCCTTGGTATTTGTTGCTCATAATGATGAAGTGAGCAAACTTTGGCATGAGCGATTTGGTCACTTAAACTATTGCTCCCTTCAGAATCGATGTAAAGAAAATATGGTGACAGGTCTTCCAATGGTATCTTACAGAGATGGTGTTTGTTCTGGATGTGTACTCGAAAAACATCATCGAGACAGTTTTGAAAAACGTGCCTCTTGGCACGCCTCAGCCCCTTTACAACTTGTGCATAGTGATTTATGTGGTCCACTTCTAGTTGTTTCATTCTCTGGCTGCAAGTATTTCTTAACTTTCATTGATGATTTCTCCAGACGCACTTGGGTATACTTCTTAAAACTCAAGAGTGAATTATCTAACATGTTCTTGGCCTTTAAGGCCTTTGTTGAAAAACAATCTGGACATCAAATTCTTGAACTAAGATCTGATAATGGTGGAGAATATGTTAACAACAAATTCATCAACTTTTGCACTGAGAATGGAATTCAAATGCAACATGCTATTCCATATACTCCACAACAAAATGGTGTAGTTGAAAGGAAGAATTGCACCTTAAAGGAAATGGCTAATTGTATGCTTCAATCTAATGGACTTAGTCTTAATTATTGGGCAGAAGCAATTAACTGTGCAAATTACATAATAAATCGAACTCCTACTAAGGTTTTAAAGAATATCACTCCAGAAGAAGCATGGAGCTCAATTAAACCAGATGTAAGTCACTTTCGTATTTTTGGAAGTGAAGCATGGGCCCATATTCCAGGTGAGAAACATAAAGATTTAGAACCTAAGAGTCAAAAATGTATTTTTGTTGGATATTTTGAAGATGTCAAAGGATATAGACTTATTCCACTTAATTCCAAAAAAGTTATCATTAGAAGAGATGTAAAGTTTGCTGAAAATATATCGGCCTACGAGCCTAGTTCGGCGGATGTGCCACCTCTCTCTATCTCTTCTACTTTTGAAAGCATTTCTTCTTCAGATGATGAAAGTGAGGATGAAAATCCTCCCCCACCTTCTCAGGATCCTCAACTTCCAAGATGGGTCCGTGCTACTCGGGATGCAGCATGTGATCTTGCCGATGATCCTACAGATCAGCGACGTACACGTTCTCAGTTTGAAAGAGCCTCTTCTTTACTGGCTCAAGCTCCAGTAAATCATGATCTTGACACTTTTGCAGAAGCTTCACAGGCCATCAAGATTGGGACGCAGCCATGAATGAAGAATATCGTTCATTATTGGCAAACGATACATGGGATCTTGTTCCTCTACCAAAGGGACGAAAACTTGTTAGATGCAAATGGGTTTACAGAACCAAGTATGGACCAGATGGGAAGTTGATAAACATAAAGCTCATCTTGTTGCTAAGGGCTTTTCACAAGTTGAAGACATTGACTATACTGAAACCTTCTCCCCTGTTTCCAAAAGAACTCTATCCGCCTTGTTCTTTCCCTTGCTGCCTCTTTAAAATGGGAAGTCCATCAGATGGATGTTAAATCTGCCTTCTTGCATGGGGACTTGCATGAAGAAATCTATATGGAACAACCCATTGGCTTCATCCACACAGACTCCAGCCTTGTATGTCGACTTAAGAAATCTCTTTATGGTCTCAAGCAAGCTCCTCGGGCTTGGTATGCCAAAATGGATAGCTTTCTTTTAGAATCTGGCTTTTATAGGTGTTATTCTGACAATACTGTCTACACCAAGAAAGTGGGCAACTCTCTTATCATTCTTGTTCTTTATGTTGATGATCTTATCCTCACTGGTAGTGATCCCAACCTTATCAACCATGTGAAGTCCAGCCTTAAAAAGAAGTTTGAAATGAAAGACTCAGGACACTTGCATTATTTTCTTGGTCTTCAAGTCTTGCAATCCAAGGAAGGTATTTCCCTTTCCCAGTCCAAGTATGCTTGTGATCTTCTACACCATTTTCACATGGAAGAGTGTAAGCCAGCCCCTTCTCCCTTTCAGTCTGGAGCCAAACTTTCAGTCACTTGCACTTCCCCTAAAGTTGATGCTACCTTATATCGTCAACTTGTAGGCAAACGTTTGTATCTAACCCATACTCGTCCTAATCTTTCCTTTGTTGTTGGCCTTGTTGCTCGGTTTATGCAAAACCCACATGAAAGTCATTGGAAAGTAGCTAAAAGAATACTTCGTTATGTTCAAGGTACATTTTAGTTTGGGATTCATTACAGTGTCGAAGCATCTCCTTTATTAGTTGGTTTCACTGATTCCGATTGGGCTGGTGACCTTGATGATCGGAAGTCTACTGCAGGTTATGTGTTCACTCTTGGTTCAGGACCTATTACATGGGCTTGCAAGAAACAAGGTGCCATTTCTCTTTCTTCAACAGAAGCAAGTATCATGGTGCTGTAGAAGCTAGTAAGGAAGCCCTTGTGGCTTCGTCAGATCCTATCAGAGTTTGGCTTTTAGCAGCAGCATCCGACTACACTTTGGTGTGATAATCAAAGTGCCATTCAACTATGCAAAGGTCCAGTCCAACATCAGCGTAGAAAACACATTGAACTACACATGCACTTCATCAGAAAGCTCATTCACAACCATATTCTTGAAGTACAATATTGTTCAACCGATGATCAAGTTGCAGACATCTTCACAAAGGCCCTCACAGAGGCGAAGTTTACCAAACTTCAATTTATGGTTGGATTTCAGGAAGTTGTCACTAAGGGGGGATAGGCTCTAGTGCCTCCTTCCTTCTCCTATTGTGTCATATTTGTAAATTCTTCAATCCTATCCCAAGTTGTTCTTAAGGGGGGATGTTAGGATATTTTGACACATATGAAATAGTTAATTATAACTTGGTCTACTGTAGAGTTAGGTAAAGTGTGTTTCTTTACTATGTACTTTTGTAACTTACAATCTGACGGTCACGATATGTAGTGATTTGACAGTTCATTCTCTCCTCGGTATTACCGACACTTGATCCATGGATTAACACCCGATTGGTCCATGATCTATATTTAAAGAGCATGGAGGGTCATTTGTAGGTTAACTTTTCATGAGAGAAGCCTATGTAAAATTTCATTCTTTTATTAATAAATTGCCTGAAGTGGCCGCGTTGGCTCAAGCCGTGGACTGTTTCCCTCTTTGAGGGTTTTAACCACGTCAAAAACATTGGTGTATTGATCTATGATCTGTTTGTGAGCGGTGTCCTTTGGTGTTCTGTCTAAGGAACTTACCCTGTAAATTCCTACAAGAGCCAAGAGACCACGCCTGAACGTCTCCATGGACAATTTATTAATTCTATTGTGAGTTATCGTTGGTTGTTACAACAATGTCTCCCGAAACTGTTAATTTTGTTCATATAATAATAATATTTTTATTCCAAAATAAATTTATATTGTTGTGTATATATATGTATTCAAGTTTTTCACTCTCATAAAAAGAGATTAAAAATTAGAAAAGTGTCTAAAAAGTAAAGCAGGGAAGTTCAAGAAAGTGTGCAGAGGGAATGCTTGTTTGGAGTAAGGAACAAAATTTTCTAATTTGGCATAAAATATATAGATTGTTCACTGGTAAATTTGGGGGAGAGATGTTTTTTATTTTCTTTTAAAGGGTTTATATGTACAACACGTACATAACTCTCAGAGATCAATTAATATACATTTGATTTGGATTCCATTTTCATGTGCCTTATAATGGTATAGTGAATCTACTTAACTCCAATATAAAGTTCTGATTGTGATATATAAAAAATAAAAGTTAAAATTAATGGAGAAGGACAACCTCTCATCAAGGATCATTATTTTGAACGTAGATGTAATCCCTTCTTTTTTTTTAAATCTGGTCTCGCAAATTTTATCAGATTCCAAATACAAATAGTCAACATATGGTGTATGATTGTTGGCATCCAATACTGTCATTGATTTTGTAAGTGGTATGGGCTAGATTTGATGATAAATCAAGCATTGATTTGTGAATGGAGATTGGTGTTTCATAAATATTAAAGGTACACGTTGTAGTGACTTTTGATTTGTGATGCAGAGAGTGTGCTACTGCCTTTTAGAAACATTCTGGAGAAATTTTATTTGTTACAAGAATTGTTTCCATCAGTTCCGTCTTCCTGTACAATCTCTCTTGAAACAAAACGTGAGTTCTGTCGACTATTAGAGATTGACTATTTCTCTTGAATGCCATAATTAAAAGCTCGGGTGGAAATTCAAGGTTGTTCAAGATGTGTTGGTGTCACTATCGAAGAACCATGATGATATTAGCGGAAGCATAACTGCCAGTGAAAATATACTAGCGCATTGTTGGTTAAGTATGTGGGGTTGTAGTGGGTGTCGTGAAACTAAAAAAATAAAAATTGATTGTTAGTTCACATTTAAAATGTGTGGCAGTTTTTGGAGTTTGAAGGTAAATTAATTAATTTTTATTCATAAAACTTAATTATTTATGACAAATATTTTGAAACCTATGGAACAATTTTTACATTATTGGAAAGATGATTGAGATAAGTTTATTGGAGAGATAATTTTATAAAGGAGACGTAAATATTTTATGGCGAGAAAAATTAAGGAAAATGTTTCTCAAAGTTAATTGGATGTTGAGGTTTGCAGGGTTATTTTAGATTACTAACTTCATTGGAAAGGCGTTCATGAAAATATTGGTGATTTTTTTTGAGAAATTTTTTATGAGGAAGAAATTAGTGTTGTATCACTAGTTTGTTTTGTGTACTTGAAGGTTTGTCCTTCATATCTTCTTATTTTCCATTAGCATTGTATTGGTGACTATCCATTTTTCACTTGTATAATTTTGCATTGTTAATGAGGGTGAATGATCAGTAGAACCCAAGAACTAGTTAAATCATCGTAAATTTGTTTGTATTGGGTGAATTTTTGGTGGTAGCCGACACCCCTTTTTTCAAATTTATTGCTAGAGAACATGACCAAACTAAATGATTTGATATAGTTATTGAACAATTTAATGTCGTCTACTATTCATAGCATTGTCCAAGTCAGCAAGGACATGCTCTGTGACATCCAGTCATGTTTGCAAAATGTGAAAAATAAAATTGAATTCTTGGAGCTAGAGTTCTATTTTCAGTGAGATGAACTGCATTAGTTACAAAAGAAGAATTATGAATATGTTCTTGTTTAGAACAATAGTTTGTTTGAGCCTGATCATCGGTTAGAGAACGATTAGAGTAATGAAGTGATTTTAAGAGAAAATTTAGGTGTAGTGGAAAGTCATGTTCAAGCAAGTGTATGCGAGAGTCATTTGCATACAAATGTGAAGCCAGTCATTACCAAAAAATTTATAATATCGTGGGAAGAGATTACTCATAATAAACATAGAACTGGTTTGGGATATAATATCCTATATGTATATGTTCACATTCCAGATTTTTCTAAACGTATGCAATTTTGAAGTGTTGGATTTCTAGTTGGTGTTGTTCTAGAACAAGTTGATAGATGTCAATAGTGTAACAGAGTTGGACATGTGAAACATGTGTTTTGATATTCACCCATGTGAGAATTGTGGAAAGTGAAATCATCATACGAATAGATGTTCCATAAAGAAGACTACTGCAAGTGAGCAACTAAATTTTAGATGGATTGCTTCTTGGGATTGAATGAAAACAACCAAGAAGATTTACAAGTCATATCAAAGGATATATTTGAGAGTGATGACCAGCCTTGTAGTGGTGAAGAGTACTTTTCACGTTGTATCCAACAAGGGGGGAATGGTTGATGGTATTCTATAGGTTCGAGTGCGAGATGTCAGGCAAGGCTGAGTCAGATTTGATTTGATTGAGCACTTCCATCTTTGGAATTGTTCAAGGAACTGTTGTGATAGTTTCAGAGTTTGTGTTCACCTTAAAAACACATTTTTTGTTGTTCTGAGAACTAAAATGAAGTTTCCAGAGTCGGTGTGTTGAGACCTTGAGTTCTCCAATATTGGTTTGTGGTCATCCTTAAAAACCATTTTTGAGGGACATTCATCTCTTGGCTGAGATGTATTTCTGCATTTTGATCTCTCCTTCTTGGACTTTGGTACATCTCTTCAGATTAAGGGGGTAATGTTGGACAACTAATCCTCATGGTTAATGATAGGGTTAGTTTGGGTAGTTATTGAAGTCCAAGAAGACTTGGGAACTAATTTAACTATTTCCTATGTGTATTTATATGTACAACATGTACATAATTCTCAGATATCAATTAATATACATTTGATTTGGTTTCCAGTTTCGTGTGTCTTATATTTTCACTTTAAAAACACATGTAAGTAAAAATAAATGTCTACTTTTAAGTATTGGTCATGTGGTTTTGTATTTTTTATTAGTAAATAAGATAATTTTTTTATAATAATATTAGTTTCACATGGCTTATCTTAATAAAAATCACTACATAACAAAAATGGAATGGATTGATATGTGTTAATATTAGGCTTGATTTTTAAATTGTAATTTTTTATTATATTTTCATGACACATATATTATTACTACTCGTATATAATATGAACTGTGTCTTCGAATTTTAACTTATGCCAATGGTTACTTGAGAATCATGAGAACAATGCATTTTATGAGTCCAATCTCATTCTTACTCACATGGATGGTTTTTTCATAAATAATCATGAGAATTTATTTATATCCTTTGTAGATGTTCAAAATAAAGAAACAATAAAATTGAAAATTAAAAAACATTAATAATAATAATAATATATATGAGAATGATAATTATAATTTTTTATAATAAAATAAATCTATATACATTTATTATAAATTATATTTCAATAATAATAATTAATTTTTTTGTCTATTTAGATATTTTTTATATATATTAAGTTTGAAGGTGAGATAAATTTGTGTTAGATTCTTTTTTACAAATAATAATAATATTTTTATTGAAAAATTAAATTTATATTTCTATGTATGTATATGTATTCAAGCTTTTCACTCTCATAAAAATAAGGAAGACAAACTAAGAAAGGTGTCTAAAAAGTGGAGAAGGGAAGTGCGAGAGAACGACTCTGTAGAGAAAATGCCTATGCACAACAAGGAACTCAAACTTTCTTCAAAGCACATTTGTCTTATGATTGTTTCACTGGTAAATTTCTAAGAGGGGAGATATTTATTTATAAGTTGTTGTGTGTTTATATATGTTCAATTTTATTTTCAAATTTGAAATTTGAGATCTTTTCAAATTTGAAATTTGGGATCTTCTTGGGCTATATATATTCCATTGGTTACAATACTGGCCAAAATTACATATTACTTTATCATGAAGCTAGGATTTGATACTATATTGAAAATGGCATAACATCTTAAAACTATTTAATTGCAAACTAGGTAATATTTTATTTTTCCCATTGAACAACTTCACAATCTACTTTGTCTTCATTTGTACGAATTCACACAACCTTTGAATTCACGTGGATTTTAATCCAGAAAAAGTTGATAACAACTATTACATGAAATGTACACAAATATGAAATCACTAACTATAATTAGGGGCAACTGTCTTGAATCATCTTAAGAATGCAACTGAGATTGCAAAAATATCTTTCCCATTTAAACATCATCTGATCAAACTTCTAGGATAGTAGCCTGATTAAGGGACTTTCCCTAGACAAGCTTTGATCTCTTGAAATTAAGAAACATAAAATAAATTACAAAGAAATTATGGATTCTCTCTATAAGGTTAAGAAGACATCAATTATTTGCTATTTCACAAGAAAAATTAGATAAAGTAGGGACTTTCTTCAATTAAATACATTTTTAATTTATATTTTCAACTAATATTATTATATATTTTATTTGTTTTTAATATATTTTAATATTTATTAAATTTGAAGATGATTTTTTTTTAAGTTGGAATATTTTTTTCAAATAATAATTATTGTTTTATTAAAAATTAAGTTTATATTTGTTTGTATCGATATCTATTCAAGCTTTTCACTCCCCTTTACACTCCCATAAAAAAAGGAATAAAAATTAAGAAAAGTACCTAAAAAGTGATGGAAAGAAGTGCAAGAGATAAGTGTGTTGAGCAAGGTACACAAACTTGAAGTGATTATGTTGAGCAAAGTACACAAACTTTCTTCTGCACACATGAAATTTGGCTCAAAATATATAGATTGTTTCACTAGTGAATTTGTTAAAAATATATAATTTTTAATTTTCTTTTAAAGGGTTTAGTTTGAGATAAATTTAATTTGGATTAATCTTCTCAAATAATAATAATAATATTTTAATTGAAAAATAAATTTATATATTTCTATGAATGTATATGTATTCAAGTTTTTCACTCTCATAAAAAGAAAGAATAAAAACTAAAGAAGTGCAAGAGAATAAGTGTCAGGAGGGAATGTCTAATGCCTTGTGTTTTTTGCGATGGACGAGCGGCACGAGTGACCTGCCAGGTGAGCCGAACAACGAGCTATGGTTGGCAAAGGCATGGCGAGGTGAGCTGCAGTGAGAACGGGTGAGCGGGTGAGCGTGGAGAAATTCCAAGGTTGTGGACTTATCATGGGCGAGCAAACGCTTAAGCCCATGAGCCGACTTGAGCAATGGGAAAAGAGTCGTGGTGGTTGGGCAGTCCAATGGACAGGCTAACGTGTTGGTGGAGTGGCCACACATTATAACATGTGGGCTGACGGTGTTAAAACATGGAACGGGCTGACGGTTGTGCGATGTGGTGGAAGGTCCGCTGAACAACCATACAATGAACAGGCGAGCATATACATAGGCAGCGAAGAGTTGAGGTGGAGACACATTCAAACAAGCGACCAAGTCATATGACGAAGGTGCAGGTCGATGTGTGAGTGCGGCGAGTTCTGCGGTTAAGGTAGGGAACGGTGGATGCACCCGCACGATGAATGAACTGGGTGGTGAAGCGTGCATGTAGGGCGACCCGTGGTTTGGTGCACCAGGTAGACGTTGAATGACCAGGTGAATGGGCGACCCACGGAGGGCATGCCTAGTTTGGGTAAACGACTATTCGTGCAAGGTGACAAGGAAGTGCACTCGCCGAATGGCGAGTTGGTAACTCAGGTGAGGCAACCCGCGGTTGGGTGCGCCGGGTGAACCGAACGACGAAGTGCTGGGTTTGGTGAACGGAAGGTGCGACAAGGTGTGCGGAGGGCGCCCGAGTTGGGAAACACGAACACGAGAAGCACGCCCAAGTTGGGAAAATGACACTGTTCATTCGACGAGCTAAACGAACACATTCAGGGGCAAACGAAGAGTTGGGAAAAACGTTTGGTGACCATTCGAGCATGCTGACGAGCTGGGCAACCGAGCTTGTCGAAGTTGTAAAAATTGGCTAAGTGTAAATTTGGGGTTTCCTCCAAGATTTAACTTGTACATGAAAGATTTTGAATTTTATATATTGATATACGAGCAGACTCACATCAAGGAGTTTCCCCTCCCTTTATAATGTTGTGCATTTATGCATGTTAATGTTATTATGGTGAATGTTTATGGTTTTCACTGTGTATAAAGGAAACTTAATACTTGGTAACAAAGAAATAAACTAAGTATGAATGTTAGGCATAGTCCACGGTCATAAGTATTGGTGAAAAGAAAGTGGTTGGTGGTGTTGCACCTCGCTTTAGTGTGGTTGGAAGAGAACTGCTAGTGTAGGGGCGTGACAGTTGGTATTAAAACTAATTCAGGTTTTGCAGGGAAACCTGTTGAATGGTGAATGGTCTATACTAGATCACAAAGAAGGAAGCTAATGGTAGAAATGGTAGGTGAACCTCAGGTTGTGACGGGTGAGTCTAGCCACAGTGCAGGTGAAGCTTTCATGAACATGGTATTGGAAAGAATGGAAGAATTGGATTCTTTCTGTACTTCGAAGTTAGCCGAGATCACGAAGGATCAAGAAGGCAATGCAAAGATGAGAGAGGAATTCAATGAACTCCCAGACCGATACAAGTATATGGAATGGAAGTATACATAACTAGAAGAAGAAGTCAAAGAGATTGGGAAAGTAAGAGACCAGTGTTTGGAAAAAATCTTGGAATTGCAGCAATCTATTGATGAAGTGAAGCAAAGGACGAGATCGCAATGTTGAAGAAGGCCGTGAGACATAGCTCAAAAGGAGGAATGCCTCATGTGAAAGTCAAGGAACTGGAATCTTATGATGGTACAGGGAATGTGAAGACTCTTGGTAAATTTCTATGAGACATGGAGCAATACTTGGAATGCTTGGGATTGCCTGATGAGGAGACTAAGGTGAAAGTGGTTGCTAAGTTCTTGACAAACAATGCTAAGATGTGGTGGCAAAGAAGGATGGATCAGATTGCAAATGGCAATGCTGACGACATAACTTCGTGGGAAGACATGAAGAAAGCTTTGCAGGACCACTTCAGTCCACAGGATGAAACTTGGGAAGCAAGGATGAAGATAAAATATATGAATCAAACGGGAAGTCTGCAGGCATATCAGCAGGAGTCTGCAAGTGCGGTTTTGGAACTTCTAGACATGGTAGAGAGAGAGAACGTGTTCAACTTTATTATAGGGCTGAAACCTTGGGCACGCAATGAAGTGAAGAAGCAGAAGATAAAGACACTTGAAGAAGCTTTTGTGTCTATAGATCATTTGGTGGAGCATTATGATGAAGCTTCTGATGAGAAAAATAAGAAGTTTGATAAGTCGAAGGAGAAAAGTAAGAAGATGATGCTTTGAAATCGAATGACAAGTCGAAGACGAAGAAGCCATTGAAGTGTTGGATATGTGTGGAACCACATAAGGTGAAGAATTGTCCTTCAAGACCAAAAGTGGCTGCATTGGCACAATCTAATGCGAAGAAAGAAGAAACTTCTATGGGAGTGATGCAGATTCTTGGAGCTGCAGCTGCCACGAAAGCGGTCTCATGAAGGGATCTGGAAAGGAACAGTTTGGAATATGTTCAAATGAAGGTTGGGAGTGTAGATGTACTCACTATGGTGGATAGTTGGGCTACTCACAACTTCACGAGTGAAAATGTTGTGAGAAGGATTGGGCAGAAATTTGCACTGGTGTAGGCACAGATTAAGACAGTGAATTCTCCTCCTAATTCCGTGATTGGTGTGGTTGAAAAGGTGGACACAACACTTGGTGAGTGGACCAGGAAAGTCGACTTCACTATAGTGTGGATTGACGACTATGAAGCTGTGTTGGGAATGGAGTTTCTGAAACACTATGATGCAATGACAGTTCCACATTTGAAGAAGCTTTACATTTACGATGGAAGGGGATATGTACCCATTGGTGTTCCAACCATTAGAGTGATGAGACCCGAGTGTAATATGGCAGTGATACAGATGGAGGATGAGAAGCGTATGGATGAGGTTTGTAAGCGGTTGTCTACTGTTGAGTTAAAGCTTGCGAATTAGTCAAAGGTTATCAAAACATTGTCTGATAGCATCTTGGATTTGTCTAGGAGGCTGGAGGAAGTTGAGGATGATGATGATGATGATGAGGACTATATGAGGCTGAATGTCTAGGTGGAGGATCGGGATGCATATCTATAGAGGATGGAGGTGGAATATCTAGATAGGTGGATTGAGCTGATTAGTGAGGGAGATCCTTCAGGCTCTACTCCCTCCACATCTTCTTAGATGACTTAGAAGATGGGGCTCATTGTTAGCTGCTCATGGCAGTGAGTCCTTAAAATAGTTGAGTAGGTATGACAGGTAGATGATGCAGGAATGGTTTGGCATTAGCATCATGACATGTTGTAGATGGGATGGAGATTCCATGGACCTGAGCATGGGTTTGGAGCAAATTCTTTATGTGTTTGGGATTTTGACAGAATGCTGAAGAAACAACTGATGATGGCATGGAGAAGGTACATTCTCATGACTTGAATGTTACTGTTGGATTAGCTACCCAATCAGTTCGATGACATGAGGGCATGTAGTGCACTGGGTTTGTGTCAAATAGATGTCTTGGTTTCGACTGGGATGTTGTGTTGACTAGAGTATTATGCAGAGGTTTACATGATGGAATGACACATGGTGGAGACAGTCGTTTTTTATATGTTGCAGGGATGTTTGCAATGTATGGGCTAGTTGATATCATGGATCAAGAAGATGACTGTTTTGATGAATTATGAGGCATTGGATGACAACTATGGTGGATGGTCGGATTTTCAAGGACGGAAATCACTTTCAGTGGGGGAGGATGTAACGCCCTATGGTTGTTGCGATGGACGAGTGACACAAGTGACCCGCCAGGTGAGCTGAATGACAAAGGAATGACGAGCTACAGTTGGAAAAGGCATGACGAGGCGAGCTATGGTGAGAATGGGTGAGTGGGAAAGCGTGGAGAAATGCCAAGGCCACGGACTTATAGTGGGTGAGCGAACGCTCGAGCCCACGAGCCGACTTGAGCGATGGGCAAAGAGCCGTGGCGGTTAGGTGATCTAATGGACAGGCCAACGTGTTGGTGGGGCGGCCACACATTATAACATGTGGGCTGATGGTGTTAAAACATGGAACGAGCCGACGGTTGTGCGATGTGGTGGAAGGTCGACCAAATGACCATACAACAAGCGGGCGAGCATATACAGAGGCAGCAAACATTTGAGGTGTAGACACATTCGAACAAGAGACCAAGTCATACAACGGAGGTGCAGGTCGATGTGCGAGTGTGACGAGTTCTGCGATTAAGGTAGGGCATGGTCGATGCACCCCCACGATGGGTGAACTGGGTGGTGAAGCGTGCGTGTAGGGTGACCCGCAGTTGGGTGCGTCGGGTAGACGTTGAACGACCAGGTGAATGGGTGACCTGCGAAGGGCGTGCCTGGTTTGGGTGAACAATAGCTCGTGTAGGGTGACATGGAGGTGCGCCCGCCGAATAGTGAGTTAGTAACTCGGGTGAGGTGACTCGTGGTAGGGTGCGCCAAGTGAACCGAAAAACGAAGTGTTGGGTTTAGTGAACGAAAGGTATGACAAGGCGTGTGGAGGGCGCCCGAGTTGGGTGACACGAACATGAGGAGTGCACCCAATTTGGGCAAATGACATAGTTCATTCAACAAGATAAACGAACACGTTCAGGGGTAAACGAAGATTTGGGCAGAACGTGCGGTGACCGTTTGGGTGTGCCGACGAGCTAGGCAACCGTGTTTGCCGAAGTTGTAGAAATTGGTTGTGTAAATTTGGGGTTTCCTCCAAGATTTAACTTGTACCTAAAATATTGTGAATTTTATATATTGATATACGGGTAGACTCACATCGGGGAGTTTCCCCTCCCTTTATACTGTTGTGCATTTATACATGTTAATGTTGTTATGGTGAATGTTTATAGTTTTCACTATGTATAAAGGAAACTTAATACTTGGTAACAAAGAAATAAACTAATTACGAATGTTAGGCGTAGTCCACAGTCATAAGTATTGGTGAAAAGAAAGTGGTCGTTGGTGCCGCACCTCGCTATAGTGTGATTGGAAGAGTACCGCCAGTGTAGGGGTGTGACAAAATGCATATGGGAGCAAGAAATACAAACTTTCTTTTAACACACTGAAATTTAGCTCATCATATATATATATATATATATATATATATATATATATATATATATATATATATATATATATATAATATATATATATATATATATATATATATTATATATATATATATAATTATATTAAATTAGGATTTTCTTGTTGCATTTTTTCAACACTTACAAAATTATCAGTGAAATATATATATGATATATATATATATATATATATATATATATATATATATATATATATATATATTTCACTGATAATTTTGTAAGTGTTGAAAAAATGCAACAAGAAAAATCCTAATTTAATTTGTCCTTGAATTAAATTAGGAACTAAATTGTAATTCTAATTCTCTTAACAACTTGTAACAATTAACTAAGTAAAGTTGGCTTAATTGGCTCAATCAATTCGAGTTGGGAGTCTATCTAGAGTCATGTAGAGTTATGCCTAAATTTTAGGGTCCTGGGTTGAGTTATTATTGAGTTATAATTATTTAATTCAATTTAACTGAGTTAAATTTAGCTAAACTAGTTTTAACTGATGGAGGAACTATTGGGAGGTCAAGTGAACTAATTTGGATTTAATTCACATGCAGTGATCAATCAGATAATTGATAATTCACTCATAAATAACTCATGCATGTCAGTTCTAAGAAATACCCAGTTGATAATGGAGTTCAGGGATGATGTACTATCAGTTGTAAAATCATCTAAATTAATTAGGTGATGCAGGCAATCAAGGGAAGGCCTATGGATGGATTGCCTAGTTATGGATGGTTAATTTCCCAATTAAATATGGGTTAATTCTGTAGCAAACTGCGTAAGTAAATAAGAGCTTGACAGACAACATATTTGGCTAAGTATTAGCTTGAGCTAGTTTGTGAAGCAGTGTGATAGATTGTACTTTGTGTAGAGATTGTTTGGGTTGAAAAACCATTGTATTTTATTCTCATGTCTTTTTAGCTATGGCTTTCCCCATAAAATTATTATGTTATGTGTGATTGAAATTCTTCCTTTTTCTGCTTCATGATTTCATCGATCAATTTTTGTTTCCGCTGATGAGTAGAGTAAATCCAAGTCAATTATTTTAGCATATTAAAATTTTCAGTTTGAATCTAAAAGAAAACATGGTATCGAAGTTGAAATCACTATAGAAGAGGAGAATAGCATTTTGTTTTGTAGGAGAAATCAAATTTGCAGTATCATATTTTAGAGCCAACAAGATGTCATTCTATGGATCGAGACTCGAATATACCCTTGATGGTAGTTCAAACTATATTGCTTGGAAGGACAGGATGGAGGCAGTGTTGGAAGAAGACAAGCTGAAGGAATTCATATATCGTGATATCCCAAAGCATCCAACATCTGATGCTAAAGATCTGGCAGAGTGGAGAAAGTGTGTGGCAAAGGCAAGGAGGATTATCCTAGAAGGAGTTCGAGATCATATTGTCTCGAACTTCCATGGTAAGGAAACTCCATTTGCAATGTCAAAGGCATTGATAGACCAATTTCAAAACAATAGTAACCATAGGAAGCTGGCATTGAAGGAAAATCTCAGAAAGATCAAGATGGAGAAGGGTGACTCAATACTGAAGTACATGACTAACATCACCCAATGTCGGAATGAGCTTTGAAGAGTCAGTGTTATTGTTGCTGAAAAAGATCTAGTGATACTAGTATAAAATGAGAAATTAGTGACTAGGTGACTAAAATGGTTAGTCACCATAGCTTTTCCAAGTGAAATACTACCAAAAACGACTAACATAAATAACTAATTTAGTCACGGGTTAAAATATGTGACTACCTAATAAGTAATACAACTAAAATTACTTACATGAATGACTAATTTAGTCTAAGAACAAAAATACAACTACCTAACAAGTACTACAACAATATGTATCAGTTTTTTATGTTAGTCATCTTAATTTTGTCAAGAAACCTAAACTTACAAGTGATAGGGGATTGAAAGGTTATTAAAGATTGGTTGAAAGGTTATCCTTCCTTAAACACTTCTTCATCCTCACATGGTGTATAGGTGAGCCAAATTTGCATTATTTATCTCTAATAATTTGTAATTTTAAAAATATTTTTTTAATAAAAATGTTTATTTTATGTATTTTTAAAAAATCTATTCATTGAATCTAATTGGATCTAGTTCCAATTTGAAATTAATTTGAAGAGAAATTTTATTTGTTAAGGCTATAATATCAAATAAAACCTACTTTAATTTCATATTAAATGACCTATATCCATCTTAACCTCGGATCTATCAAGCACCAAGAGGGATCCAATCTCTCGAGGTGCAAACATTTTTGTCTAGTGTAAAACTTGAGAAAATGTTTACACCTCGAGAGATTGGATCCCTCTCAGTGCTTGAAAGTTATAGGGTTAATATGGATCTAGGTTGGTTATATAATACTATATAATATCTATGTCGTTATTGTGTCTCTTTGTTATTCCCTCTCTCTATCTCAACCCCCAAACATACACACACTCTCTCTCCCTCTCTTCCCATTATCTATCTATCTCTCTCTTCCCCTTCTCTCGCTTTGTATCTATATCTTTGTCTCTATTCTATACCGTTCTCCTGTCTCCCTCACTCTCTCTCCATGACTCCCTTGTCACCCCCCCTCTCTCTCCACCTTTCTCCCTCTATGTTTTTCTTGTTCCCTCCCTCTCCTACCCCCTCCAATTCCATATCTCTCTCCTCAAGTCTATACTCCTTCCTCTCTATCCCTTATCTCCCACCTCCCTATATCTCCCCCCAAATCACTCTCCCTCTCTCTCTCTCTCTTCTCTCCAACTCTATCACTATCTCCACCCTCTCTGCCCTTCTCCATCTCTATGTCTCCATCTCTCTCCCTTCCCCTTCTCTCCCTATCTCTATCCTCTCCTATTATTTCTCTTCCCTCCTCTCCTCTCTCCCTCACTCTCTCTCCATATCTCCATTCGCATCCCTCTCTCTCCACCTTTATCTCTCTATGTCTTTGTTCTTTCCTCCCTCTCTCTCCCACTCCAACTCCATCTCTTTCTCTCTCTCTCTCTCTCTTCTCTCTTCCTTCCTAATTCTCCCTCTCTCCCCCCGTCACTCTCTATTTCTCTCTCTCTCTGCCCTCCAACTTTTTCACTAT